>OMMV01206386.1:0-11544 GCA_900302635.1 Chatrabus melanurus | reverse complement strand
ACAATAAGCGCCACGCCTGTTTTTCGCTGAATGTGATATCTCCTCTCCACCAATCAGCTCCACGTGTAAGTCTCCTTTCCTTTCAAAAGTAACTTGCTTTAATAACTTTCACAGAAATATCCAAAATGTGGAGGTTTGTGTGTAAACTAACAGACATTTTGCGCTGAAATTCTCTGCTTTAACGAGCATCAATTAAACTCACACAGACCTCTTAAAGGTGTAAAAATGTATAAAAATGTTTGATTCATGATGTTTTTCATCCAGGTTTTAACGTTCAAAGAACAGATTGAATGAACTGATTGAAATTAAATGGTCTTGGATCCAGTAAGATAATTATTAAGGTAAGATCATTTAAGATAAGACTTTATTAATCCCACAATGGGGAAATTCAGTATTGCAACAGCTCCATATACAGGACAGTAGAGTAAAAATAAGTAAATAAATAAACAAACGACAGAATAAACAAGCAACCCCAAGTATATATATACACACACATTATTTACATGAGATATAAAATATAATAAGGTGCAGACGGTTGTTGTACATAAATAAAATAAAATGTGCAGTGAAGTTTTAAATTAAGTATATTGCAGGGGTATATACATATGAATATAGACGGAGCTGCTGCAACTTGCGGCCACTCACGCGGTGCATGCGCGCATATAGGGGTCATATTTTGCCATATTACTTTTTATCTACCTATGCCTAGCGGTTAGTGCGACCGCTTTCAGTGCGGAAGGTTTCCGGTTCGAACCCCACCCCTGCCCATTCTCCATGTAATGTGGAGTTGCGTCAGGAAGGGCATCCGGCGTAAAACTTGAAAAATACGTAAAAAAAATACACTGTAGTGCACAATGAACCATTTTTTATCATCCTTTTAAAGGTGATACTTTGAAATCCACTACAGGAAATCTACTGCATGTTCTTTTCTTTTAAAAAGAAAGAAGGAAAAAAATGAATGTCTAGATTTATAGTGTTTTGGAAATTTTTTTATAAAATATTGGTTTATAATGAACAACATTGTTGTTAGATTTGACACTTATTGTTGAACATGTTCAGACTGTGCCAATATACTGTTAACAGGATAAAATGAATGTTTGTAAAATTTGTGGGTCTGGGTAAAACAGTTCAAATGGATTTATAGCGTTTTGGAAAAGAGCTCTTCGTATATACATATGATAAAACATATGACATCATCTTGGTTTCTGATTGGAATGACTTCTGACTGAACACCTGTGACAGCTTAATTCAGGCAGGGTGACTGGAAAATCCAGCTATCTGGGTTTTGTGAAATATCCCTCTGGTCCATAAATCACATAAACAGCGCTGCTTGTGTCACACCCGCTATTAGTCACTACACCTCTGCATGCTTCCACAATTATTACAGCTACTAAATTTACAATTTTATCCTCATCTGCTTCTTGACTTGTCGAAAGGTATCAAGATAACAAAAAAGAAAAAGACAACCAATGTTTACCAAGACAAAAATAATATTTTACCCCCGTGACTTGAAGTTTCTGTTGAAGTGTAACTTGCTGATCTCTTAACTTCAGAGTATTTGACAGATTGTCCAACAGGATGTCCAATAATAATACTATAATTTGAGAAACATTTGTCAGTCTGTTTGTTCCGCTACTCCTCCCAGGTCCTTTGGTTGATTTCTACCAAACTTGATATGTGGATGATGGTCACCCCCAGAATTGCCCTTAAAGGGTTTGTTTTAGCAAAGGTAAAGGTCTTTGGGGTCATAGGTCAAAATTTTGATTTTCACTCCGATGTCCGCCAAACTTGGCTCACATATGTAGGTGAGTTCAGGAATTACCCAGATGAGATCAACTTTACCAAAGGTCAATCATTGGGGTCAAGGTCATTAGGGTCATAGGTCAAAGTGTAAATTTTTCACTCCAATTTGCACCAAGCATGGCACACATATGGAGGTGGGTTCTGGAATTGCCCACATGAGGTCAAATTTGCCAAAGGTCAACCATTAGGGTCAAGATCATTGGGCCAAAGGTCAAAATTTCAGTTTGTTTTTTTTAAAACTCCGATTTGCCCCAAACTTGGCACACATATGGATGTGGGTTCTGGCAGGGTCCAGCAGGGTCAAATTTGCCAAAGGTCAGTCATTGGGGCTGAGGTCATGTCTGCCTGTCTGTTTGTTGGTTGACTCCTCCCAGGTCCTTTTTACTGATTTCCACCAAACTTTGTATGTCAATGAAGGGTGACCACAAAATTGTCCTTAAAGAATTCATTTTGGCAAAGGTCAAGGTCAAGGAATTTGATTTTTCAACCCAATTTGGACCAAATGTGGCACACACAAAGGTGGATTCCATCATTGTCCTGGCAAGGTCAGCCAGAGGTCAGTCATTTGGGTGAAGGTCAAGGTCACTGGGTCAAATATCAGATTGTGTAGTCCTTACTGTCTTCATATCCACGGGTACTATTACATAGTATTCTGTAAATGCAACATACTGTGCTTCTCATAGCTAGCCACAGAAATGCAACACAGAAATGATATAGCATCAAGAAGAACATTAAATATTTGAAACACATTAAGACTCTCCATATTACCTGGAAACATTAACCTGACACACACACACACACGCCAGTGTTCCTTTTATTTGTCACCAATTTGTATAAACTGGATTTTATCATATTTTTCCCATACCATCTCACCGCCATAAACAAGGAAACCAATCAAATGGAAAATGTGCTTTCTTTGTGAAGTCATCTTTTAAAAATGAAAGCTGAACCAGGACTCGTCCTGGTGTTTTTGTTTAAATCCAGACACAGAATGAAAGATCTACGGTGGCTTTGGGACAGCGAGCACTAAATGTCATTACTTGTTTACTGACAGGTCGTTCAGTTTGGAGCAGACTGCAATCAGGATGAGTGCACTTGCCGTGATCCGGACGCTGAGGAGAATAAGAGCAAAGCAAAGCACTTGGAAGGAAGAGCAGGAACGTGGTGAAGTGAGAGGATGAAAGAAGCTCTGCTTGTTTCCAGCTACACTCAAACCACAGGCTGCACGGGCTGGACTTAACACAATAAACAATAGAGATTTTTAACCATCTTATAATGTGAAGAATATGGTCAGTTCATGAGAAACAACAGTAATTTTATCAACGTATGACAAAAAGCCAATCTGATTCTGCTTCAGTCATTAAAATAACATCCACAAATCCATCAATGTTTTGTTTTCCTGTTAGGAAGTTGAGTTTATCTCCGCGGATGGATTTGTGGAAGAGCTGACATTTATGTTTTGGATTTAGGAATAAGCTGCTTTTGTGAAAAAAAAAAAAAAAAACATGCAAGGAGGTTCAAAGTATGACTACAGCTTTAAAGCAGCTTATCCACTCCAAACGAAGACACCACAATTGGATTAATTCACTGCAGTTAATTGCGTTAAGGGATTTTCGGAAGTCAATTAGTCTTGCAAATGTACCTCCAGTGGCTGAAACCAGCACTAACAACACTAACAACAACAGCTGGCATGTCATCATAACTTTGAAGAACCAGATTCAGTTCATACGAGTCATGGAATGTTCACTTTACTGTCACTTATATCAAAAGGAAATTCAAACTTTAATGGCCCGATCTTGGTGATCTATAGCGCACAGTCTAAAGCACATAGTGCATGTGCATTCCACTTTGCTATTGTCACGGCACGTAATCTGAGCACTAAGTAAGGTGCAGTGGCAAAGGAGTAGTATTTAGTCACTTAATTAGTCATGGGTGTGTTTTGGGCTTTATCTGGTGTACAGATGGCAAACTCAGAAGTCAGAGGTTTTCTGACAAACAAACGGATCTGTAATGGAGCAGCAGTCGTCCACCACAGCTCCCAAAGGTGAAGCATTTTAGCGCCTGTTTTCGCAACACCTCCTCCTCCAACCACCAGATCTCCTTCATATCCCACCAGGTGCAGACAGCCCCCTCTAGTTCCCGCTTGGTGCTGTCCGCCAGCCAACCCATGCAGGAAGAAAATCAACATCAATATATGGTAAAATACGGTAAAAGCCGGAGTTATGAAGCGTAAATTGGCCACAGTGTAATTAACGGCAGTGTTTCAGCAGTAACCCAATCTACCACGTTGTTGTTAAGAATAACCACGATGCTTACGACTACAAGGCTTAAAGTTTTCATGGTAGTATGATGCGCTAATGCGCGCCCGTGTGCTCAGAGTGTACGCACGGCATGAGCCAGCCTATGTAAAGCGATTCAGAATATTGCACCAGGTGCGTAAATAGCAGAGAAACTCTGTGCTCAACTTTGGACCAGATTTGCTGTTCTATGGAGCAATCACTTTCTGCTGCCACACAAACAGCAATGCACGGGCACTGCACCTGACCACACCAGCACACCCATGATTGCAGAAATGAACATAGTTATACTCACTTCTTATGCAAAGTGGGTGATGGCCATGAAAATGACAACTGTGTTGGCCGAAGTAGTTGCCTATACTGAGTGTCACTACACAGAAATACTCCCATAATCCCTCCTGTACTCTGTGAGCAGAACGCTATGAAACGACACATATCTGTAAAGGCTAACATGTATAGACTAATATATTTCGACCAGCTAACATATATACCAGACTATGTATGTTGCACAAGTCAAATCTGTATTTATATCACAAATCCATCAAGGTCATCATTTATCTGTACAACACAATGTGTGCACCGGCCTTCCCATAAAGGTTTTTGTGTGTGTGTTCAAGTGTGATCATTGTGATGTCAAGGTTTGAATCCAAATTATGTAAGATTTTCACTGAAACACAAAAACCTTCTATGTCAGAAGAGAAAAAGCTTTGGGAAGCCTGACTTTAACATAACTTTTGTTTGTGATGCAGAGGTGATGAAGTACCCCATCCAATTACTGTATCTTTAAAATTGTACACGTTGTTTGTGGTATTATACAGTACTTTATATATGAAATAAATAAAAATGTTATATTACCCCACAGCAGAATGTCTTACTTGATGTTTATACCAAATGGTGTTTGGGCAAATTAATGTTAAGCTAAATGCAAGACAAAAGATAGAAATATCTCTTTTAGTACGAAAGATAAAGATAAAATTTATTTACAATTCAGACTGAAATGATTTGATTTTACAGTAGTAGTTTCCTCCTTCGTCGATAGCTTTTCATGCCATGGTAATGCAGTGCTCTCTTAAAGCTGGATGATGTCACATTTCTTCTGATGCCTTCAAGTCCTTCATCAGTTCCTTCGTTGTGATCCCAAGGGCTTGTTGGACCTTTGGACCAAACGTTTAATTCCTGGGTGTAATTTGGACCTCCTACTACAATGATGGTCCCAAACGTCTTATATTTTTGAATAATAGACTCTACAGTTGCTCGTGGAACATTTAATAATTTTGAGATGACTCAATTCAATTCAATTCAACTTTATTTGTATAGCGCCAAATCACACCACCAGTCGCCCAAAGGCGCTTCACAAGCGCAGGAATGTGACTTGTGGAGACCCAAAATTGTGCTCTGGATAATCTTGGCTTAATTCTTGAGATTTGTTTTCCTTTCTGCTCTTAAAAGCAATAAGTCACTGGTTCTTCAGTTAGGACTTTAAATGCAGGAAACGGCCCAATTAACCCCAAACTATGCCATTTAGTCATTAAAGGTGCAGTCACACCTCGGCGTTTGGGCCAACGTATTTACACACGTCGGTGATCGGTAGGCTGTGCTGGCCTTCGGCGGCGTTTCGTGGTGTTGGCTGATGAACGGCGACCGTGTCCAACATTTTCAACATGTTGAAATTTTTCGCCGTTTGCTGACGTACCTGTGGCTAAGTAGGAGACCGTTACCGACTGCAGATCGTCGCTGCGTGCACGTTGCGTGTGGTAGCCCTCGCTAGCCTGTGGTACCGGTGCGAACAGCCTCTAAAAGCCTGAGTTACTGGTGCGATTGTGTTCACTGGATAACGTGTGGGTATTGGTTCTCCTACCTGCTCAGAATCACTGGACAGTGGCGTGTTGAACATTTCCACGTTGGCAACAGTCCCGCTTGTTATAACGAAGCGCTGGATAACGGCTGCCTCTGCTACACACGTTGTGAAAGGCTGTGATGCGTTTGAGGTCTGCCACCAAACTCCGGGAACATGATTTTTGCCGAGGTGTGGCCACTTTTCTCTCGCTTTCACCTCGTTTACCAGTTGCTGGCCCAAACATCATAATGCGACTGTGCGTTAATAAGCTTTTAAAAGTGAATCCATCAATTTCTGAAATCTTCTGGAGTCTTTCATGCTATTTAAGGGTTAATCGTTGACCCACTGAAAATCTGATAGTGAAGAAAACCAAAATACATCTATTTTGTCACTCTTCTTTTGAAATAACTTTCTACGAAAATGAAGTCATCATTTTAACTATATTGTTTGGTAAAATGGAATGTGTGCATTCGGGGAAAATTGAGTTTGAAAGTCTTTTGTAAACTTATGGCCGCAAGTGTAGGTTTGTTGTGAATAAGAATCCATTTTTGTTTCTTTGTTGAAAAAAAATCCAAATTAGTTGAAGAAATTGTTTTGGGAATAAATAGACATATGGGATTGTTCTCAAAATATCCGTCTCACTCTCAGAGCAGGTAGCTCAGTGGATAAGGAGCTGGCTTACCAATATGTAGACCTAGGTTTGAATCCTGTTCGTGCTACCTGTCTGTCCTTGGACAAGGCACTGAATCTGCATTGTATCAGTCCACTCAGCTGTAAACACAGGTACCAGCCTTGGCTGGAGAAGTAAAAGTAGTGAAAAGCATCATTGTAAAGTGCTTTGAGCATCTGCAAGATGGAAAAGCACTATAGAAATGCAGTCCTTCTTCTTCTCACCGCTTTTAACATCTTGAGGTTTTACAATTTAATGTATGTTTCCACGATGTAATTTTGTGGTATATGCATTGTGTCGCATTTCTATAAAAATGTTGGTGTTTTGTTTCAAGGTACATGGTGCTATGGTCTTGTTATAGTTGTGAATGTGTGAAATGATGATTTTACCATTTGTGGATATAAAATGTTTAAAAAAGATATAATCAGTGACTTTTCAGAGATTGATTTTTTTTCTATTAATAAACTGGTTTTCTTATGACAGAGATGTAAATGAGACATGCAGAAGTAAATAATAATATCAACAGAGCCATGTTCATAATCTATTCTTTAATGTTTAATGTAGTAAAGATAAAAGTGAAAAAAGTTAATCATATGATGACACCAACAGTATAGACACCAAATCATGCAGATAGTACAACATGTACTATTTTGATCAAAACCTCATTTATGCGTGTGTACAAATTAATAATTTTTTACCACTAAACAAGTACTTCCTTTTATTATGCTCAACAAAATTGTATCACTTTAGATCCAAAAACATTGTTGTGTACTCTATTAACTAAAAAAAAAAAGAAAAATCCAGTTTCATATGGTGGATGTAACTTTGAGATACAATCAGACTGAACAAAGTTAAAACAGCTGCTCTTTACATCACAACTGGAACCAGATTATTAATAAGACTGCAAAAACCAAACTACACGGCAGATATCACAGTACTATATTGTTTCTAACAAGCATGGGAAAATGTTGGAAAATATTCCCTGGACATTTCTATACAGAAGGAAAACAATTTACTGTGCTATTACATTTATGAAACACTCAGCTGCCTATACAAAAATCTACAAGCTTTCATTTTAGTATTCACACGAGATTTGTTTAAAATGAACCAATGTGCATTTGTGTTTCTTTGACATCAATCTGCAACATGGGCACTGCACTGTAATGACAACATCTCCAATAAAAGTATTGTTCGTACAATAAACATATTAGTTGAAATGTCAGTAACATTCCTATTATTAGATCACAGGTAATCTATAAACATACAGAGAAGCAGCTAAAAATCCTCTGGGTCCTGTTTGAATGGTGCAGGCGCTATGACCAGCGCAAAGCATTCGTCACTGGTGCACGGACTGCATGGGCATTTCCTGACACAACAACTGGCACTACAGGCAAACAGACTGACTGACTGGAACATAGTCAGTGTGGTAAATAATCATCACAGCCAGTCACACGACTTGTCTCGCACCTTGTAGACAGCTGTGCCAATCACATTGAGACATGACAAAAATAGTCAACAAGAAAATGAGATTTTCTAGAGAAAATCCTGATAAAATCTGCTGCAGAAGGTTGGATAGAAAACCCCAAAAATCACAAATTTGCCGCACAAACCTGGTGGTGGTTTTTAAACTTGAGATTCTGAATGTGGTGTTGTTAAAAGCCCGAACTGATTTATCGGGCAAGAAAGTGATCAACATAATAACCAATTGATAATGCATAGAAGCAACATAAAGGTAGCATCCATACTTAGACCCTGCGCTGACTGGAGCCTTTAAATATGGAATCTGTTCTGCAGGTGCCAGTGTACGCCAGGTGGCAGCACAGCACGTAATGCCTTCTTTTTCATGCGGACTCCAGAACAATGTTCAAAACATGGGTGTTTCTAAGGTTTTGAAACATTTGGAAGCAGTGTTTTGATTTAGCCATCACTAATTTGCTGTACCAGCAAAAAGCTTTCGTTTTAGCCCCAATCACACCTTCGAGAAATAGTTTAATTTCCTTTTCTGTAGTTTCAGCCTATATTTGCACATCTTCTAGGAATTATATTTCTCCCTGCAGTTGCTAGCTGAGCTCATTACCTGACGCTGAGGTGAAGGGCAGAGCACACATATGGGATATTACATACGCAGAAGAAAGTTGTTGTTGGATTGATCTGGTGCATCAAAGTTCACCACAAACTCATTAATCCATCCTCACAGCGTCCACCCATCCATTTTCTAAACCCACTTATTCCAGTTAAGGGGCACGGGGGGGCTGGAGCCTATCGCAGCGGTCATTGGGCGAGAGGCGGGGTACACCCTGGACACCGCAGGACCGACACATATAGACAGACAACATCCTCACTATGTGCTCTTATTAATTTGGTGAAATACGAGATATTCACATCGCTGGACAGAGGTGTTTATACCTTTACAGGAGAACAAAAGTCCAAGTCTTTAGGGTCCTGGTATTTCCTGTCTTACTGTATGGTTGTGAGACTTGGACACTAACCAGTGACCTAAGGCAACGGCTGCATGTCTTTGGTACCAGGTCTGTTCAGAGGATCCTTGGGTACCGCTGGAATGACTTTGTGTCAAATGAGCGGTTACTTAGGGAGCCGCAGATGAGGAGTATCACTTGCATTGTGAAGGAACATCTGTTCTGACAATTTGGCCGTGTGGTGCGTTTTTCTGGGCATGATCCAGCACGCAGGTACCTCAATGTTGATTACGCCAGAGGCTGGAGAAGGCCAAGGGGACGTCCACGTTTCACCTGGCTGTGGAAGATAGTTGGTTGTCTGCCTAGTTGGTTGCCATCCAGGACCATGGTAGTTTCCTGGTTGTGTGCTGGGAACCACAATGCGTGACACCAGCGCATGCTCCCAGGCCTGACCTTTTAAAACATCTTTACTGATTTGTTTCATTAAAATTGTTTATTTGCATTGATCAGTATAATTCTGTAATCACTGCACAGGTCCAGCAAGTATTTACTTTTCAGCCAGAATTTGATTTCATCTCCCACATGTTACAGCTCTTCAACCTTTGCTGTGTGTCCACAGGAACACCAAACAGATGTAAAAAAAAAAACGGATTTCAGCTTCAGACAATTTACCAACAAACACTCATGCTGCTTGCACTGGTCATCGCACCTCCATAAAAACAGGGCTCAAAGATACTGTTCATTTGCATTTACAGTACAGAAACATAACGTACAGCAGTGTTTGGTGTTTACTGTTACAAAGATCTGTAAACTGTGACATGAGAAGATACTGTCAAAGCATAATGGCAGACTGTATACAACCTGCCAAGTGCAGTTTAATCCCTCTGTTAGGGTGAGCGACAGGGGCCACACCACTCCCAAATTAAAGCACCAGCAAACACAGAAAATGCAAAAAACATCTGCACCAATACAGCAACAGGTAGTTGCATCAAAAAACAAATTGCAAATTTAAAAAAAAATGCTCGCAAATACAGAGAACACAAACAAATCTCACCTGCAGCGCATGCAACACTTTAATTTGATAACGTGTCTGCTGCAGATTCACACAATGCACCCAAACACAGAAACGCTTTGCAAAGCTTCGTTACACAGCAGAGGTACTCACAAAACAAACAGCGGTTTCTGCTTGGAGGACTTTAACAGACGTACCGTTCAGTGCATCGCGGTGTTCCACTCTTTATCTCTACCTGGGTGGCAGAGCTGATGATTCATGATTTTACTCTTACAGCAGCTATATTTTCACATTTTATTTTATTTGCAATGCACTGAAGAGTATGTTTTCTGATGCAGCTACTTGTTGATTTGATTTCGGTGCTTTTTTGTGTTTGAGAAGGTTTTCTGCATTTGCTCGTGTTGTCTTAAGTTGGAGGTGTTGCCGCCACTATCAGCCACCGTACTCTGTGACCCCTTCATCCCGTCATTTATAAATGCACACTATTAACACTACATTCATTGTGACAGCAGTAAACCTTTATCACAATGCTATGTACAGGGTCAAGTGACGGTGTGAATTTCTGTTCTATTAAAAATACGATCCTTGCATCTTCTTTTAGCTTTCCAAAGTTTATCTCACACCTATGTGTTGTAAATATGGATACTTTGTGAAATACTGGTGTTACATCTTGGTTCACTGCACGTTTGAGAAAGAAAACACAAAACAAGTTTTGTAGGCAGTTGCTAATTAGGATGATTTCATTTAAAATGTGTCAAAGCCAAGAAAAAACAAACTGCAAGTCTGTTCAGACACAATAAACTGCCAACTCCACACAACAAAGTATCCAAGAGTACAAAGTATTCACAGCATATGATTTTGTAGCTCATGATGTCTGTAGTATTTCTAACCGTCGATTCCTTTAGCAACAATTTGATGCAGCATATTTCAGTTTGATCAGAATCCCATCCATTAAATGTTATAGTGCTGTGAAAAAGTTTGTGCCAAATAGTGAATTCCACAAGGCAAAGTAGTCTTATATTTTTTAAACATTTATATTTGGATTCTGTGACCCTGAAAACCTAGCACGAGTCTGGGATTTCAGAATTATAAAACTTTTAAAGATGTTAAATGGGTTTTCAATGTTAAAATTGAAAGTGATGTCAAATCCGGATTCTGGATCGGATCCGGATGAAACATGGTATGGCGATAGAGGGTGCCACTCTACATGTCTCCACCAAATGGCATATTAATCACTCAAGAATTGATGGAGATATGAATTTTTTTTTAAATTTCGCCAATGATGAGAGATAGGGATTTTCAGGATTTAAAAAAATTCCTGGATCCAGTATATGATCCGGATCACTCCCAAAAAGTAATCCATTTGTTCCATTGATCCAGCAAAATAAATTTCATGAAAATCTGTCCAGAACTTTTTCCGTAAAGTTGCTAACAAACAAACAAACCAACCAACGCAACCGAAAACATAACCTCCTTGGTGGAGAGGAGACTAGTGAGGGAAGCCAGCA
>OMMV01206371.1:9156-27702 GCA_900302635.1 Chatrabus melanurus | reverse complement strand
GTACAATAATAAGATGAAAGCTCTTTAATACAACAGAAGCTGATTTTATTCAACACGTTTTGCTGGTACTAAAAAACTTTATCTTCACAAAATGTTTGGTCTCATCTCAATTATGTTTTGTGATTTTATGAACATCCCTAAAATATAACCGATTCTAATACAAATAAGCCATTTAACTGTCAAACTGATTAATTCACGCTGATATTTTGGATTGGGTTCAAGTTTGGCGAACTGAATCAGAAGGTGATCTGACCCTTTGAGACGACACTGTGGCTACATCTGAATACCAGCGTACTATATAGTTGGCAAAGAGCAGTACGCACAATCCGTAGGGTGTCCGAACACTCAGTATGCATTTAGTAGCAGGCGAACGGTACCTGGATGATCTCCTACCGCCATTGTGTGCAAACGGACTACGCTACGCTATCCCATGATGCAGCTGGAGCCTGGTGACTGAAGAACTTTCCGGGAAACTCCGAACAAGATAGTGGACATACATGAAAATCATAACGGCGCCCGTGGAATTGTACAAATATACATCAGGAGCTGTTTAAAAAAAGTCTGCCTTTGCAAAATTGAAATTTTCGCAGAATACATCTGTTAATATCTGCCCCAAAGGACAGACGGCGGCAGTATAGTATGTCCAAATTGTGTCCCTACTACTCATTCGCTTACTTCTAGTACGTGTAACCTGTGTTGTTACCCCTCTCTGGGCTCGAACTCAGTCACCGGCGTGGGAGGCAGGCGTTCTAACCACGAGGCTAAAACCCAAGGCCTGTAGCGTCTGTCGCTAGAACGTCTTTTAGCATCGGGGAGTGAGGTTTACTTCACTGCACAGCACCTCCTGCTGGCCACCGTTACATATGCACTACAGTAACAGTTGGGTAGTGTGTACTAACTGACGTTAAGTACACACTAAGTATTCGGACGCAGTGTGTGTCTAAAATCGAACATAGCTATATCATGCTAGCCATGTCGTATAATACATCTTAAACCATCCTCACCTCAAGAATAAAACTTAAACTGATTTGTTATATCGCAGCCAATTAAGACACTTGGTCAACTGAGACATTTACGGATACATTTCTTTCAAATAATTTTGACCAAATGATTTATGTAAGTAGGGAGTGAGTTAGCTACCAAGCTAACTAACCTTAAGCTGTAAAACCATCCACTAAAGGTTTTGTACTGTTGAAATCGACACAGTGCCTTAAATTTCATTGCCACTATTCACCTTCTGGTGCAAGCGGAAAATTTAGATTTAGATTTTTTTTTCCTGAGCATTTACAGAGTACAATTACAATAGTTCACAGAAATCAATCAATTCAATAAAGAAACAAACCAAATGATCAGATCAGTATGAAACTGACCTGACGCAATTCTTTTCATTTACTCCAACATTACTTTCTTCTCTGACTGAAAAAAAGAACAAGACTGAAGCCCAGGCTTATCTTGTCCATCCTTTATAGATAAATATAGTCTTTTGAGTGTTTCCTGAGTAGTCAGAACATCCACAGCAGCAACGTTTTGTCTATAAAGAAAATAAAGTAAAATAAAATAAATAATAAAATCATCCGTTTCATTAACTACCAAGCTAATTAGCTTAACCCAATTCCAACAGCTTCAACAAACAAGCATGTAGCTCGCTCAACGTGCGCATGATGAACTCAATTTCAAATAAATAATCTAGGCTGGTAATACATATTCATTGGGCAACATTAGACCGCTACACATTCAGTAACTTTACTACTGCTACCATGACTACTACTACTACTACTAATAATAATAATAACCTTGCAGGTTACAAGCTTATAATCTTTTCCATCGACAGTAGTCAGGAATGTAAAGGAAATTGCAATAGATAATTTCGTTTTACAACATTTTCTAGACTGAACAACTAATCAATCATAGTGACGACTAAATTAAAACAAAAACTGATCCATAATTGCTGCCCTAAATGTAGGTGTAATATAATTCTTACTGTACAAAGTCTTAAAAGTAGGGACAGTTATTCTAAGTTTGGGGTATTAGTGCTCTCGTGCAATATGATATTTGAAATTATGCACATCTGGAAGAAGATTTTACGTCAATGTGTGCATAAAGATGTTTTCTATCGAAATCTTCCACAGCTTTGGCATAAAATTTCAAATTAACTTGAATAACACAAAGCGAATCAGCACATGCTTTTAAAAATGAGCCCCAGTGATGAAATGAGTGTTAATGTTACCGTAAACCGGGGTGACAAGGGACAAAAGTGAAAATGGATTACTTTTGCCCTTAAACCAGTGAATTTACAAAGAAAATTGTGAAACATTTTTCTTTGAAAAAATGTAACTAAACCGTAGTATCGTTGGTTTAAGGACAAAAAAAACCAAACTTTTCAATTTTTGTCCCTTGTCACCCTGTTTTACGTTAATAGTGATACTGCATGATTTAAAAAAAAAATCTAATTTTAATGTGCAAAATGTCCTTTCATGGGGAAGTTAGGACATATTTGTTCTGGTTTGCTATATTTAAACAATCTATAAATGTTGTTCTTAGTAATTTTCCATTTCTGCATCTAAATACCGATCTGTTTTGGCCTAATGTTGGTTGAAATGCACTTCTGCAAAATATCGCTCGACCATAACAATGGTAACCAAAAATAATGCTCAAATAACGCCAGCTTATACAAATATCGAAAAATCGAAAAACTTTGAAGACGTGACCATATCTGTCCTGCACAAATAAAAGTGCTGCTTTTGAGCTCCTTTTCCAGCAACGCAACGGCATTTCTGCAGATTTAAGCAGTGATAGGTGTTTAATAAACGACAGTTACTCAGTATGCATTGAGGATTGCACGCTTCCAGTTACATCAGCATGGGGATGACGCCTTAAACACCACACTCCTCTCTGCCCTCATGTGGTTTTGAACTGGGTAAATGGTTTTTTTTTTTTGTTCCCCCTCATGACTGCAGTGCCAATCCTGTAGGGTTAGCCAGCTTGACCTTTCTGTGAAAGGTCAAACATGGCACCTTGGTGTCAAATTGCCGTCACATTGATGGCATAAACGGCATGTCTGAAAAGTACAAACATTTTCGCTTTGTTAGTTTAACACTGAATATAGAAATGCTAAAGACGCTTAATTAGTGTGCTTCAATAAAACATCCTTTTCTGTGTGTTTCAGAGAGGTGAGAGCAGTAGAGGTGGAGAAATGGAAGGAGTCCTTCAGCTACATGATGAACAGTGAAAGTGAGTGTTTTTCATTTCAACCGGGTGAAAACAGACGGTGAGAGGGTCGCAGCCAAATTCAAAGCAGGCAAGGGCACCCGACGGGTATAAACACGTCAGGCCGATGTGCAATTAACCCTCGAAAACGGTCATTGTGATGGGCTTGATTTTGAATTAATGACTGTCTGTAAGCTCGTGAAAGCTGCTTATTCTCTTGTTCCACCTTCAAAGAAAAGTTCCAGCAGTTGGTCAGCATATTACATTCTTTTATAACCACTGTCCAAGAGCTCTTTCTCTGTTGCAGTGTGGTTCCATGCACACTGTCCTACACACAGACACACACAAAAATATGAAATTTCACTATTGTTGGTTTTATGGAATCCTCTTTTGTTGGATTTACTGAACAAATGTGTTTTTTTTTTCTAAGTGTAATTGTGTCAGTTGTGTTATTTCAATGAATTGTGTTTTGGCAGGTTAACTCAATGGCCTTTTGTTGATTCAACACATAGTCCGGGCCCTAAGGGATATTATTGTACAGATTTGTCTACAAGTGTCAAATTTAGCACAGTTGTAGGCCAGGTCGTACTAAATTTGTTTTTGGAGGGGGCCGGAGTCAACGATCATTGGAGCCGCCATATTGGACAAATTCAAGATGGCCGCCAGTCACCATTTGTTTTTTTTCCCATAACTTCACAACCAAAGGTCATAGGATTATGATTGAGGGTTCTTTTTAAATTTTTTTTATAGGTTTTTGACCTCAGAGAATCCAAATCTGCATTCTGTTTTGACATAAATGCATGTAAATATGCTGATTTAGTGGTTGAAAGCATATTTTATCCAAATTAAACTGATTTTAAGGAGCCATTAGGGGGGTATTGCACAGATATGGTTACAAGCATGTAATTTGGCACATATATAGAGTAGAACATACTAAATTCATTTTTGGAGGGGGGCCTAGTTAGCAATCATTTGAGCAGCCATATTGGAGAAATCCAAGATTGCTGCCAGTCGCTGGGCTCCAGTCACGCTTGTAGAAACATCTGTGCCATAACCCCCAATGGGCCCCTAAAATCAATTTAATATGCTTTCAACCACTAAATAAGCTTATTTACATTCATTAATGTCAAAACAGAGTGCAGATTTGGATTCTCTGAGGTCAAAAACCTATCAAAAAAGAACCCTCAATCATAATCCTATGAGTTTTGGTTGTGAAGTTATGAGAAAATCAAATGGCAACTGGCGGCCATATAACTTTGGAATTTGGCTTAAACATGTGGTAATTGAACACAGAAACTTTATGTTGCATTATCATGCTCTGCTACGTGTCTGGAGGCACAACCCGATGACTCACCCCCCACCTCTCTCAGTAGACCCAGTGTGTTTGTGCACATAAACCCCCTGAGGTTTACATTGTGTGGATGCAGAAATGGAGCAATGACCTTGCGGGAAGCAGCTGGTTCTTTTCACTGCCCTCAACAGCATCTCCTCCAACATCTTTGTCTACGTCATCCATTCTATTTATCTTATAGTGGACGTGTGTCCTGATAGTATTTCAGCTCATCGTTATCTGAGCGCACGAGTTGTACAATGGCTCCGATCCAATAATTGTATCTGGTGTGTTTCATTGACTGGTTTGATTTTTGGAAAACCGTTAAGCTGTGTTCACATTATCATAGCAAAACATTCTGGGCATGTTCCCTCCATTCTTGTGAATTTGGTGGATTACGACAGTCTTGCATGGAGGAATGCAACTGAACGTAACAATCTGCAAACATGCTGACCTTTTGTATATGTGGCTAATGAGCACAGAGTCGGGTGGTGACTGCACTCACAAAAGGAGGAGAGGCTAATGAGGCTAATAACGTGTGTTGAAACTTCCAGAATTGTGCAACAACGCATTATTTTCCCATCGGGACAGTCGAGGCACAAACCTGCCTGACATAAAGTCAGCTTTCAAATGCAGCTGTCAGGTTTTCTACAGACGTATTCTGAAGTCCAAAAACAGTTCAGCGAATGGTCGCACTACCGACATGGCAATGGCAATGTTTAGCAATGGCTGCAAAGAAAGTGTAGCGCCACCTACAGTTCTGGGGTGGTAATGAGCTGCAGGCATCAAGGTGGCATGCAGTGCAAGAACACAATAATGTTAAACATTTACACGTCGTGGATTTTCATGGCTGACCTTCACCTTTTCTGTGGGGGAGGGGCATGTGAGTGTCAGTTGAATTTTAGACCAAAGATCGTAGCGAATTATTTGCATATTTTCATGACTATTTTTCAGTTTGATTGGCAGCACAGTGGAGAACACTCTCAGTTCGTACACTAGCATCCAAATGAGGGGGAAGGGTCATTGTTCTGAAGGTCCATTGGTCCGAAAATTAGGCCTAAGCTACTTTTAAGGGACCCATCCTATAAGGTATTTCATGTTTAGAATAACTGTAAAATTGTAACAAATACAAGCTTAGTATTGATAAATGTTTTGAGATATATAGTAAAACCCAAAATATGTAAATATTTTATTATTTTTATAGCTTTGAAGTATGCTAAAATGAAAACATGGGAAACCCCCCCTAATTTGTTTAACATATAATAATAAATAATTATAATAAATTTTTGGGTTTTGGGGGCTTGCCCCCCAATTTTACAAGTAAAATCCTGAGTTGTTGGGTATTTTATAAATATAATGCATATTAAAATCCATTTTGCAAAGTTTGAACTCGATGTTGTTCCGTTTTACTCAGTTTGAACTGCATATAACCATTTTTAACGATTTTCGGACCAATGGGCCTTCGGACCAATGGGGCTTCGGACCAATGGGCCTTCGGAATCTTGACTAGTCACCCCAAAGGAGAAGCCGCCCGGTTTGAGGCTTCCTGTGCCCATTTTCCTTGTATATCTGGAGTTGCACCAGGAATAGGGATGGGAGAACCGGTTCCAAAAGTTTCAATCCAGCGGGATTGTATGCCTCAGATGTTATCGATTCCTCTTATCAATGCCGCCTTGTTTTTCGGACAGTTCTGTGCGGTAAAATCTCACTCGTCACACCTTCAGACCTGATGTCAAGACGCCAAGCTATGTATATAGCAACAAAGAAAATGGCTGCACTGACGGTGAAAACCATCAGAGAATAATCAGAATCGATAATGGCATCGATAAAATCTCATCACGAAGGGCATTGGGTGTAAAACAGCAAACGGATCTGCTGTGGCGACCCCGAGTAAAAATGGGAGAAGCCAAAAGAAAGACATTTATCAGCTTGCTTATTTTGGAGCTGTAGGTTTTTGGTCGAGACAGAAGCGGTTAGCTTTTGAAGATGGTCTGGACACTGATTCATGATTTTTATTCATTTTAGGACATTTTTGACGTGTTGGCCTCCATGTCTGTTACGGCTCTGAATGACCTTAAAATTTCACAAGGAATAGTATCTTTATGAAGGCATGTCCGTGTGTTCCTTCAAATCAATACTCCAAATGTCCACTGGATGTTCATGAGTCTGAAAAAAACTTTTATATCATATTATGATATTAATATTAATGCTTGATATTAATGATATAATGTAATGATATATTAACGATAATGAAGTTATATTAATGCATTTCTTTATTTTCTTTGTTAGTGGGTCGTAATGTCTTCACCAACTTCCTGAGATCAGAGTTCAGTCAGGAGAACATGGAATTCTGGGTAGCCTGCGAGGACTACAAGAATACAGAAGCGCCCAAGATGGCGATCAGAGCCAAAGAGATCTACCAGCAATTTGTTGACCCAGATTCTCCATGTGAGGTAAAGGATTTGATCTGAAAGAGATAAAATAAGGTTTGATCTGGTAGCCAGGCCACAACCAGTCCGACAGGTTGATGGTTACTTTCGAGTGGAACACTTGCCTCCATGGGTGGTTGCTATCCAGGACCCGGGGGTGGTTCCATTGTGTGGTGGATGCTGCCACATGCAGCACCAGCGCATGCTCCCAGACCAGACCCGGTCGATAAAGCGATTAGTGAAATTCTAATTGGAATGACACAAATCCGATAGGTCTTTTCTAAACGACCTTACAAAGTTCAGTCAGTCGATTGACACCACAATGAATCCACACAACAAATGACCACACATGACTTAGAATGCTATAATTTAATGTGCAAACTCTTTGGCTCCTGCAGTGGGGGTTAGATTTACCTTCAACACCAATAAAATCTCATATCTCTCATTTCCTTTCATGTGATTTAAGGTAAACCTGGACGCAGCGACAAGGGTAGAGACCAGGCAGAACCTGAAGAATGCCGGGCCGTCGTGTTTCGACGAGGCTCAGAAGATGATTTACATCTTGATGGGCAGAGACTCGTACAGACGCTTCCTCAAGTCCAAACTGTTCCAGGACATGTGCGGGACACAAAACGCTGCGACCCAAGAGAAGAGTAACAGTCAGAGGGCGATGAACAGGGAGGGCTTAACTGACGGCGCCTAAACGGTGGGAAAGGAGTGTGCAGAAGGAGGTCCGAGCGAACGGAGAATATCTGAGGAGCTAAAGAATGGTAAAGATCGGTTTGTTTCTTCTGTGGCCTGTGTCTATAGAGTCTAGGAAAAAAATCATGTAGAGGTGACTTAGAAAAGTGAATGTGACACGTGACTGTCTTCAAAATAGGAAACATCCAGTCAGGTAGAAATTCTCATTCTGCGTTGCCGCTAAACTCATATACATGTATATAGTCCTGGTCAAAATAATTGGTACTCCTGATGTCCGAGGACAGAAGTCAGAACCTTCAGAAACAGACAAATGAACCAATTTTCTGGATTCAGAATATTAAAAAAAAAAAAAAAAAAAGATGCACAAAAGCCTATAGAATGATGGTTTTTGGCAAAAAGCATTCCGGATGCTCTCAGCTCTTCTGCCTTTCCCACTTTGAAAAAGAAAATGGAAACAAGCAGCCCCTTTTTGTACAGTTAAACCATCATTCATTGATTAATTCAGATCATGTGAGCACTGACAATTAAAGGTGTAGCCCCTTTTGCTTTTTCAGAAATTTGACAATTTACTTTGTGCTGAAATCTAGTTATTATAAAGTACCTTTATTTGTGTGTTATACAGCTAATTTTATTGTTGGTAAGGTATTTATTTTGGGAGGATTCCATGACAAATATGAGATTTTTGCAGACGATATGAAAAACGAAGCACATGCACAAGCTTCAAAGTTCATATTGCATTTTATGAAAACTGGGAACTCCCAATTTCCAACTTACAATTTGGAAAAAAAAAATGCATTTAATAAAGTGATGATAAAACGTTAGTCTCATAGACTCACTTTGGCAAACTGAGCGAATAATATTGTTATTGACAACTGAAACAGCAGACCTGTGAGTGTTGTCTTATCTGACCAGCAGGTATCCAGCAAAACTTTCATGTGAAATTCGTCCAGATTTTTTTCCCAGAGTTCTTTCCAATTGAATCTCTGATGGCCTGTGTTTATTAGCTGTGCCCATTGGCGTCTTTCTGTTTCCATTTTACGCTGTTTTTTTGTTGTTGTTTTTTTTGCACTTGCAGTCACAATTGAAGGTCTATCATGTTTCTTCGGCTCCATATTGCTAATACTAGCATATGTAGTGTAGCAGTGCCATTTAACCCTTGAACGGCATGCTGGGAAACTCTTTCCCATGTGTCATTGAATCTTGTCACTGTGTTTTAACCCACATGGGTCAAAATCCTATATTGTTCCCAGACAGGGTGAATTTTGATCATAAATTATAGAGGACTGGCACAAAATCCTTTTTTATGATTTAAATGGTAAAAAGTCAAAAGGGACTACACCTTGATGTACAGATGAGTCTTATTTGAGTTCATCAAAGGGGTGCCTTTCACTATATGAAAGCATTTTTCATTCATTCATTCATTTCCTATACCCGGGCAGTGTGGTGGCTATGCGGTTAAGTGCGATCGCTTTCAGAGCAGAATGTTCCCAGTTCAAGGCCACCCCTGCCCATTCTCCATGTAACATGGAGTTGTATCAGGACGGGCATCCGGTGTAAAACTTGTGCCAGATCAACATGCAGATCCATATTGGATATATTGTGTTGTCAAGTTGAAATTGGGAGAAGCTGAAAGAACTTACTTTATTCATTTTTTATACTAGCTTATTCCAATTAAGGCTTACGGGGTGGGGGTGGGGTGTGTGCATGTGCTGGAGCCTATCCCAGCGGCCACTGGGCGAGAGGTGGGGCACACCCTGGACAGGCCACCAGTCCATCCATCGCAGGGCCACATACAGACAGACAAACACATTCACACTCACACCTACGGTCAATTTAAAGTCACCAGTTCACCAAACCTGCATGTCTTTGGAAGTGGGAGGAAGCCGGAGCACCCGGAGGGAACCCACGCAAACACGGGGAGAACGTGCAAACTCCACACAGAAAGGACCAGGTCGGAAGCGAACCTGGGACCTTCTCGCTGTGAGGCAACAGTGCTAACCACTAAGACACCGTCCCGCTCTGAAAGCATTTTTTTGTTCAACAATTATTACTATTGTTATTGTGATTATACACAATGGATTCTTCTGCATTTATTTTCAAAGATATTCAGATTTATGTGCTTAAAAATCAGGGATGCCAATAATTTGGATCGGGACTGTATATAACATGCTTTCATTCATGTACATTTAAATTAAGGGCTTTAAGTTGTTGCAGTAAGGCCATCTGTGAAAAAACTATGAAAAACACTGGAATATTTCCACTTGCTGCAGTTTTGTTGCCCACATAATCACAAATATGGTCATATCATGTACTGTACACATGCTGACAGAAAAAAAAAGTTCAATGTGTTTACATCATAAAGTTCAGCATTTTCACTGTTGTCATTGCACAACATACTCAACAATCCAAGTTATGAGACTCAGAAAAAATAAGTAAATCCACAGCTACCTCCAAACACTCCTTAAAAAAACCCAGTCAAACCACGTAATGATTTATAACATTCATGTCTTTACACATGAAGACGGTTTAAAATAAGCTATTGGACAATCTGTTTGAAATGGTGAGAACACACCAAACGCCACCATAGAGTGAAATTTTGTCCAGCGGGTAAGAGTAGATATACTATATACTGTGTAATTAGAAAAATTGTAAAATAATGTGAGTTGACGCGATTGATTGGCCACGTTATCATACATTCCTGTGCAGCATGAGAAACAACCCAGATCTGGTTCCCATGCACAAATAAAGGTCCGTCCAGAACTACACGATCAGCCATGTAATTCACCCACTGTTTATTTTTTAGCATGTCAGAATTATAGTTTGAGCGAATCATTCATTTATTCATTTTCTGCCACTTGTCCGGGTCTGGGTCGCGGTGGCAGCAGACCAAGCAGCTCAGCCCACACTTTCCTATCCTTGCCCAAGTCTTCTAACTCTTCCTGCGGGGATTCCGAGGTGTTCCCAAGCCAGCTGGGAGATAAAATCCCTCCAGTGTGTCCTGGGTTTTCCCCGGGGCCTCCTTCCAGTTGGCTTGTCTGGAAGACCTCCCTAGGGAGACGACCAGCAAGGGGGGGGGCATCCTCACCAGATTCCTGAATCACCTCAGCTGGCTCCTTTCAATGTGAAGAAGCAGCGGCTCTACTCCGAGTCCCTCCCGGATATTCCAGCTTTTCACCCTCTCCCTGAGTGTAAGCCCAAACACCGGAGGAACCTCATTTCCGCCGCTTGTTCTTTCGGTCATTACCCAAAGCTCATGACCGTAGGTGAGGATAGGAGCGTTATTAAAACCAAAAACATTAATATAACCAGATTGTGCAGTGTAAAGCTGCCATGGATTGTTTCTCTTATCTATTTCCACCAAGTTTAAGAAAAATAGTTTTTAATTAAAGAGTATGAGAAACAAACGCAAACAAACTTTGGAGGAAGTCGAGATCACACAGCTATCAGTATTTCCTGAATTTTTGCCGAATCGTACATTGATTTTTTTTTTTTTAGGATTCAATAAAACACAAATAGAATTAAATAAAATAATCAGATGAATGAAATCGTCCCTTTTAATCAGATGCTAATGTTGCACATTATTCAATGTTGTATATCCGACAGATAATTTTACAATTCTTCTCTTCTCTCTTTGCTTTCTTGGTGATTTCTCTGTGACGCATCAGCTGGTTGAGTTGTTAAAACCAACACACAACCAACTTAACAACAACGCGATGAACTGTACGATGTTTGCTTTGTCTGCTTTTATTGGGCGTTTTAAGCAATTGTTGATTTTATGTCTCACGGCAAATAGAAATCAGACGTGTTCTACAATATGTTTTTGACGCTTAATTTGTGGGATACTTTAAAACTTTTAGCTTTTGTGTGCCTTGCATACGTGAATGTTTTCCCGACATATGTACTGTAACAGGTGACATTTGTGACACTGTGTGTATATATTAAAATATGCCACTGTAGTATTTAAATCATTTGTGACAAGTCATGAATTAAATGTGATGAAAAAAATGTAAATTCCTATTTGTTAAACTTTCATAAGAAAAAAAAAAAAAGCTTCTTGTTGAGCTTTAAAGTTACACTGAAATGGAAAATGGACTTTGCAAGTTCTTCTCGTGTCCATGTTTGAAATATATGGCTATTTATCAGTGTATGTTAAATAAATGTTTTAAGGAAATATGTTTTCTACATTTTTATTTAAAATTCCCTTCGTGGGATTATCAAAGGATGTATTTTTTGATGACCCACCCTGTCTAAAACACAAATAGAATTAAACCCTGTCTAAGCAGGTGTGTCCATTATTTAAATCAATCAAATATGATTTAGTGATCAGCTGACCTGTAAAAACTCGTTATTTGCAGCTGCTAAACAACATTATTTATTGCTTTGTGGAAATCTGCCCTTTTGAACTCCAACTA
This sequence comes from Chatrabus melanurus, assembly GCA_900302635.1. Taxonomy (NCBI): domain Eukaryota; kingdom Metazoa; phylum Chordata; class Actinopteri; order Batrachoidiformes; family Batrachoididae; genus Chatrabus; species Chatrabus melanurus. The sequence continues at coordinate 15,622 of OMMV01206371.1, read as the reverse complement.
CCCGAATGATTGTCCTTTAGCTGACCTTGGCAGGGCAATTCCAGAATCCAACTACATATGTATACCAAATTTGATCCAAATAGGGTGGAAAATTGAATGCCTTGACCACAATGACATTGACCTTTGCCAAATAATTCTTTAAGGGAAATTCCGGGGTTGAAGTTCATCCACATACCGAGTTTGGTAGAAATCAGCCAAAGAACCAGGTAGGGGTAGTGTGGTTCAGGAGGAGCTGTTCCAACAACAGATAATTTTACTCCAAGCATCAAAACCGTTTCACCGGCAACATAACACATACTTGAAATTGCATATTTCATACTTTCACAATGACTAGCGTGTTTCTTAAAGATGAAAATTTTTTTTTGATGAAATGCTAACATTCTTGTGCTAGAGTCAGAGAGCACAGACCTCCGCCAAGGTTTTAACATTAACATGAAGAATAACTTTGATCGGCATATATGATTAATACGACTGTGAAAACAAACCTCTAGACATTAAAATCATTTTGCTATGATAAACGAGCTTTTCCTTTCTTTAATATTTTATTTATTTATTTATATTCTCCATTATAGTGATACATAAACCACAAATGCTGACATCAGCAGGGATTACACAACTATTAGAAATAATAATACAAGTGCTGACATCAAGTCAAGTGCTGAGCTATTGGAGATAGCTCAAATCCATTGATAGTTTACTGAATCAGCATTCTCCCAGCTACATTTTGGTAGTGGTTGGACATTTCTATCTCTATTAGATACCTTACAACAGCGTCTTACATACCGGCACCTGAGATTTCTATATTTTGATCCACTGGATCCAGAAGACTTTCCGGATCTGGATAGAACTTTACCTGCTTATAGCTGTTACCATCTTACATAAGCATGACAGGATTCATCCTGATCTGTTGAGATGTTGCTGAGATGTACATATCTGAACATGTTAAATGTGATTTCCAATGTTAAATTTAAATTGCCGCCAAATCCTTAATCCGGATCAGATCCAGATGAAACCTGGTCTGATAGTTGAGAGAATATGATCCTGCATATACATACCACATTTCATTCAAATCCAATGAGTTTTGACAGAGATGTGCTTTTTAAAAAAAATTCCACCCATTATAAGAGATAGGGAATTTTGAATTTTTGATAATTTTTTGTGATGTCATCAGTGCGTAGATTCTTACCAAAATTTGAATAGGAACATCCTTGAACAACCTACCCATCATAAAACAATACATGTTGACCTCTCAAAAACTGTAGACGGGAAGCTGTTCACAAACAAATAAACAAACCAACCAACAAACCCACGCCAATGAAAACATAACCTCCTTGGCGGAGGTAATGAAAAGCATCACATTGCTTGAGGATAATAGCGGACAGGTTTTGCATATTCTCTTATCCTTGTTATACTTTTTTCATTGTTGCTGATGACTCATGTCCTTTAAAGGAACAAATAAGGTGACAATAGTCCGGCAGCAGAGCTCAAAATTTCAGGACAATTGTTCAGTTTGTGATACAAGCTTGAAATTTCTACCAGAGTTAGTGCAGACCATAAGGTTTATTTTCAGATGCGGAGGCAAGTTGGATTTGACCTGTGAGGACCAACTTTAACTTTTGACCCCTGTAAATTTTTTGTCCATTCAGTTCATTTTGGGGCAAAAACAGCAAAAATGGTGATTTTTGCTGTTTTTGCCCCATAACTCTATAACATTCAGTCATAGATAGTCCAAACTATACCTTATTAGAATCTTTATGACGAGACAAATATTATGGTATATGTTTCAATATGACTGGAGGATTTTTAAATTTTGACCCCTGTGTAATCCTTCATTGACCTCTCGTGGTCCTCACAGGTCAAATCCAACTTGCCTCCACATCTGAAAATACCCGTTGTCAATTCGGCGGGTAGTTCTGCTTGAACGGAGAAAAAAAAATGAATGGACAGATTGCATTAATTGCAACAAGCTATTATTGTTGTGCTATGTTTACCAGCAGGACGTCTCAGTTTTCAAATCTTACCGCCCACCGTGCAAACAAGGACAAAACAGATGTTTTATCTTTGACGAGGAGAGAACCCTAACCCTAACCCTTCTACTGTTTAATGGGTGACAATATCCTGTAATTAGTCCATAAAGCCTCACTGTCCAAAAAGTGTTTTCAGACTGCAAATGAGCCAGACCATGGTTCAGTTTGATCCAGACCGAGACCACTTGTTTTGGTTCAGACCAAATTTTGGTTTTTTGGTGCGGACCATGGTCCAAGGCAGCTTTTCACACCTGCTGTTTTGATCTGGACCAAAAGATCAAAGGTCGGGACCAAACAAGGTAGATGTGTCCATCAGTCCATCCATCTGATTTCTACCATTTATCCAGCGTTGGTGGCACCAGTCCATATGCACCTCTGCAAAAACAATCTTTTGGATCCAATGCTTTCCTCGACCAGATAAGACATTTTAATGCCTCCAGCATCCAAGCCAGTGTGAACCACCTCATCTGGATTGTTTTGACACAAAGGGGCATTGGTGCTACTCTCTGTCAGTGCTCTTTATTCTGTTTCCAAGAGGAAATTCAGCCAACTTGCCAAGAAAACTGGCATCTGTTGAGTAGAAACACTTTGGACATTCCTGACGATAGCTGCTGAGGTCACCCAGGAACATCATGTCCCCTGCCTTCTGGGAGAACAAAACTCAACTGCTTACTAGGGGTTGCACAACTTCACATTTTTTAAGTCAACAGTTATGTCGGGAAAGTTGAGTCGAGGTCGACAAACCGCTGATGATGTCATTAATAATAAAAAAACAAACAGGAAAAGGAAATGCTTTACAGCCAGCGATAATCTATCTGCAAAAATCTATGCATATGCTGACAACAGATGGCTCATACACACATACGGATTTTACAGAAACAAATAGAAATAACAACAGGTTGCAAATCAGCAGAAACAAAAACACGCATACTGCATGTTCCATTTAAATGCCAAAGAAGAAGAAGAAAAAGACCAAATTAGTCACACGAGATCCAGCCTGTTGTGTGTGCTAAGTTCAACTTTTTAATAAGATAACAAGACGTCCGGCTCGGCACACATTATTAATTTTTTTGTAGCTTGTATCCTCCAACACGAACAGACACGTCCTGATAACAATAACGTGCCGCGTCCTGTTGGGTCTTCCCATGTGATGCAGGTTTAATTTGTTCCTCGCCATGCTAGCATTGCCACTGCCTGTTAGCTTCTCTACCACAATGAATACTGCGTGGTACCACTGTGAGCATGCGTGGAGTAACAAGAAATAGAAGGCGGTAAGGCGCTCGTCTCCATCATAGTTTTTAAATTTTAAGTTTGAAATAAAGAGAAGAAGAAGAATTCCGCTGTTGGCTCTGAGGCCCATTGATACCGGATTCTGCAGAGTGAAGTGGATGAGGATCTGAAGCTCTTCATGGATGGGACGCAGGTTACTTCCCCTGCCAAAGCCGGTACCCGTTTACAGCTGGGTGGACTGGGACAATTCAGATGAAGTGTCTTGTCCAAGGACACGGACAGGTAGCATGACTGGAAATTGAACTCAGGTCTACCCAGCAAACAAAATAACGTCACCTTGACATTCCCTAAAGGTCCTCGCCGAATGTTCCTGAGACGTCAATGTGTAGGGTTCCCTTTCCATCCTGGGGACGTTATTTGGGACATCCTAAGAACATTGCGAGGACTTTGGGGGAAATGTTTTCTTGACGTCACTGGAACATTATTGTGGGATGTTCTAAGAACGTAATGGGGACGTTGGGGGAACCTTTTAAGACATCACGGGGACGTTATTGTGGGACGTACCATAGCTTCACACCAGACCAGTACCCTGTTAGAGATGATTGAACTGGGACAATGCAGACTGAGTGGACCACTGAATAAACACATTGCGAAGCAGTGCTGAGATAAAAGAGAAAAGTTGAACCACGACTACAAGCACCTGAACCAAAAGTCCCTCAGGCTCCAAAACTAACGGATTGCTGTGCCACAGATGTTCGTGCACCGGGAACGCGGACACAAAAGACTTGCTGCCTTTTTGTTTGATGACGGACGTTGCAGCGGAGAGGACATTGCAGTTGAGAAGATTGGAGTCAGGTAAACAATTAATGAAACAGATATTTTAAGAGTTTGCATGACCTACCAATCTAGTGGGAAGCCAAATTTAAAAAGCATAAATTACTCCTGCATTTGCCTTCTGAATAGTGTGCTAACTTTGGATGCTAACGATAGCTAGCAAGCACTCTTTTTTTTTTAATGTTGCCTTGCCTCTAAAGTTAAGGTTAAAGTTTGTTCGCTCGTATTATATGCTTGCTGTCACTGCGAGCCCGTTGGGTCTTCACTGCAGTGGAGACACAGACGGCTGAGAAGGCCAATGAAGGGGCCATTCCTGTAAACATAGTGAGACCCGGGCTATAGGTCGAGTTCCTGCGGTGGAAATGTTCCTATAGTGGAAACAGCAGATCCCAGCATAAGACCATAGAGAAGTGAGACTTCTGAATTTCCAAATGTGTAACACTGTGGCATAAACAGAATTGAACCCTGAGCCTCTGGATTGCCAGATGAGTCGCTTATTCACTCAGTTATTGAGCAAGTTGGAACCTGAGAATCTATGTGTGAGTACTGATAAGTTCCTGTAAGAATGGAGAATATTGTATTCCCAAATGAATCACATCATGGCACAAGCGAATTGAACCCTGAACATGTTGCATGTCAAACAAACAACTTACCCACTGAGCCACGAAGGAAGTTAGGACCTGTGAACGTCTGTGTGAGTATACTAAATTCTGAGGATTTGGATAATTGAGAAACCGGGAATTCAAAAATGGAAGATTTGGGCCTGGAGATTATAGACTTGGGATTTGGACATTGGATAAATATGAACTTGCCAAGGGTTTATGTTGATTGTGGGTTTGAGAGTTACATTGCAACTGGAGCCTGGGGACTTTGGGTTTGGACATTGGAGTGGTTGCCATCCAGGACCCAGGGTGGTTCCGTGGTGTCGTGGATGCAGCGAAGCGCAGCATCAGCGCATGCCATCCCAGACTTGACTTGAAATGGGTACATGCCAAGGGTGAATGCTGAATGCTGGTTGCCCCGTTAACATCTTGGCCTTCAGAAATTGCTGAGAGAACTTCTACGTAGTGTGAAGATTTGGAGAAGTTTGGGTTTTGGCGAACATGTTAGCGCTCTTTCATCTGGATTCAAGCTTAGCACCTTCTGAATTGCAGCCCGGTTTGCTAACCGCTACACCTTGGAACTTTCTGGAACACATACAGCCAGGGTTAACCTTTAACAAAATGACATGTCGAGAACATTTTGAAAAAAAAAAGCCAAATTAACAAAGTCATCAAAGCAATATTTTATTACAATTTAGAAAACATCATTAGGAGCTATTGTGCTGAATTTGAACTTTTTCTGAACTCCTGTCACTGAGAAACATGCATTTTTCTGTCTATTTCAGCTGTGTGCCGCTCGGAAAAAAAGGCGGCGAGTACATGCGACGCAACACGTGAGTCGGGGACACACTGGTCAAGTGTGAAAGGACTTAATTACCGAGTAATGACGCCGGCCATTGACCACGGAACATACACCGAGCCACGTGACAGTTTGTTTGTATCCCCAAAAACTGGAAGTAACGCTGTCCAGCCCTATTTACAGTCGTGAATGCAAGTGATTAGTGCATCAATGCATTAGCAGCAGCTTGGGGAAGGAGGGGGGATGGGTGAGACAGGCTGGTCGGTTTACTGTCTTCAGTCTTTAGCAGCTGTGAGTGTGTGTGTGTGTGTGTGTTGTGCTAATGTAGCCTACAGCTCTGGGGAAGAAGCTGTTCCTCATCAGTCTGTTACTGCTTGTCCTGATGGTCCTGTATCCTGTATCTTTTGTCCAAATGGAAGGGGGACAAACAGTTTGTGCCCCGAGGGGTTGAGTCCTTGATAATGTTGCTAGCCTTCTTACGTAGGCGACTACCATAAACTCTGTCCACATTTGGGACCTTGGTTCCCACAATCCTAGATGCAGACTTAACTTTCCAGGCCAAGCCTCTCCGATTCTCTGCAGTGCAGCTGATGACCACATGGTGACGCAATAGCAGATGATACTCAGAAATTCATTAAGAGCTCAGAGGGGAGTTTTGGCTTTTTTAAGCTTTCTCAAGAAGAAAAGCCTCGGCTGAGCTTTCTTCACCAGGTGGGAGGTGATAGTGATCCACGTCAGGACCTCCTCTCTGCAGTGTAGTCTCGTCAGTACCTGATATCAGTTCCACTATTGTGGTGTCGTCGGCGAACTTCACTATAGTGTTAGAGGAGTGGATGGGTATACAGTTGTGTGTGAGTAGAGTGAAAAGGGGTGGACTAAGAACACAGCCCTGTGGTGCGCCTGTGTTCAGGGTGGGAGTGGACGATGTGCGGTTGCCCACCCTGACGTTTTGTGGTCTGTTAGTGAGGAAGTCC
>OMMV01206366.1:0-11728 GCA_900302635.1 Chatrabus melanurus | reverse complement strand
AATGGGGTGCAGCAAATGGTTGATGGTGGAGAAGAGCAGTCTCATGTGTTTTTGCTGGTTGCTGATGAGAGTGGAGTAATATTGTGACTTGGTTTTGGAGAGTGCTTCCTTTTAGGATTTGATGTGGTCTTTATAGGCCTCCAGATGGACGGTGAGGCCAGAACTTTTTAAAGCCTCTCGAGACGACGCCCAATGGCCTTCATGGAACGGAGTTCAGAGGTGAACCAAGGGGGGCGTATTCAAGAAAGAATTTTTCCTTAGCAACATGGTTACCATAGCAACAAATCATGAAAGCCCTTCCAAAGACATTTGATATGAGCCAAACATCAAGTGTCTATCATAAGTAGTTCCTGAGATATTCAAGAAAGAATGTTCCCCAGCAACCATGGTTACCATAGCAACCAAATAAACAAATCATGAAAGCCCTTCCAAAGAACTTTCATATGAGCAAAACGTCAAGTGTCTATCATAAGTAGTTCCTGAGATATGACATAAGTACAGAAAGGTCACTTGGCGGGACGTCATAACAAATAGACAGACAGACAGACAGACACGGGGTTGGGCTCCCCGTGGAGTATCGCTAAGTGGTCTGTCCATTTCATGGGACATCCCACAATAAGTACTGGGAACACAATGCCTTTTTACAATAAACAACAGTGGCCTTCGTGGGCACCAGGACCCCACGATTAGCAACGAGGCTTCTCAAGGAACTTGATAGGCCTGTCTTTATTTTATGTTATGCTCATTTTGCATGATAAAAGATGCCAGCATGGCCCAAAACAGTAAGTCACTGGTGCTCAGCTGTATCTATCAGAACCTAAAATTTTAGAACTGTACATGTCATATTTTTGACAGAGTGGCTAACTGTAACATCCTTTTTCGCTCACTGACAAAGGATGACCCAGGTGCCCACCCACATGAGCTGCCTCAAGTTTGGACCTGCACGCTGCCTTGCAGTGGATGACCCCTCAGCACCGCACCTGTTGCCGCTCTCCAAAGACAAGACCATTGTTACTCTCCTGTGGTTATGTCTTTTCCAGAAATGAGGCTCCAAATGGTATTTTCCCCCATAACGATGACCAGTTGTCTGTCTGAGTGGTTGCCATCTGGGAGCCGGGGCAGTTCTGTGGAATGGTGGATGTGGGACCACTAGCACATGGCACCATTGCATGCTCCCAGACCTGACTCACTCATTGACTGACTCCATTAATCCTGTGTTTGCCTTGGTAAGGGATGCAGGGATATATATATATATATATACATATATATATATATATATATATATAGGCTGTGAATGGTGTCTCCAAGTAACAGAAGGCAATTCCTCAAACTTCTACAGCTCTCAGAGAGAGGATGCGATGCCAAATGCATAATGCTATTAAGGGCGGAGAAACTGGGGGATGGATGTTTTGTTTGCTTTATTATCATTTTAGGAAATGTTTTCAGTTTTGTGAAATGGGCGTTTTTAGATCTGTTCAGCTTTGTGCAAATTGCATGTGTTCCTCACACTGGTGGCTTGGCATACTTGAATTTGTCAAACTGGACAAATTTGTTTTGCCTTTGTGTGAATTCGTTGTTACACAAAGGCGAAAGAAATTTTACCAGTTTGACAACAGCAAAATATTTGAATGCTTAAAACATTTTTCTTTGTGGGTTAGCTTATTAATGCACAACTCTTAATGCAAACAAAGAGCAAACACACGCTAACGGCGCACCTCCGCAAAACTGGGTTAGCCTGGACCACGCTCGAGGACACAAGCCATTACAAATAAGCTGACCGTGCAGGAACAGCTCCCACGCAGAGCTGAATGTCACTGGGTTAAGCTATGATGTCTCTATCCTCTTTTTCATTCTATTATTGCTGGATATCTCACTCCTCTCTCTTCTCACCTGTTCACAGCCTTGATCAGTCACTACCCCCCCTCCCACCAAGGAGCTGAAAGTCAATACCATAAATTTAAAAAAATCATTATCTTTCTGCCCTCTTTGGTATTAGTTTTAAGGTATCCTGTTTCCCCCAATGTCTTCTATACCTCCCAACCTTCTACTGTGAAGTCAGGACATGACAAATCAGAAAAAGTTGGGACGGTATGGAAAATGCTAATAAAATAAAAAAAATCTTACATTTACTTTGACTTCTATTTCATTGCAGACAATATGAATCCAAGATATTTCATGTTGGGTGTGGTCAGCTTCAATTATTTCGTTCATGTAAATCCATTCCTGTATTTAAAGCTTGCAACATATTCCAAAAAAATTGGGACGCTGAAACATTTATGAGTTTGTAATGCTGCCAGTCCTTCTCACAACACTTAAAAAAATGTTTTGGCATTGAGCATACCAAACTATGAAGTAGGTGTGCCACAGTACGTCGTCATCATTGTTGTATTTTTCATTTTAAAATTCTCCACACATCCTCTATTGGGAACAGGTCAGGACTGCAGGCAAGCCAGTCCAATACCCATACCCTCTTATCCCATTTCTCATATCCCATTTCTTCCAAAAAAGATATGGAATACCGATTCTTCTGACCACAATACAGGTTTCTACTGTGTGATGGTCCAACCCAGATGCCTCCAAGACCAGAGACGTCGATGCCGCTTCTGGACAAGGTTAACATAAGGCTTCTTTTTTGGGAAGAAAAAAAGAAGGGATGGAAGAAGGGACATCCTCTGAGGGATTGGAGATCACAGGTGTTCAGCTTCAGCTTGCACCCTTGCCCTTTACACACTGAAATTCCTCCAGATTCCTTGAATCATTTAATGATAGTATGCACTATAGAGGGAGAAATATGCACCAAATATTTGAGGAGCATTGTTATTAAACACTTCAATAATTTTCTCGTGCATTCGTTGACAAACTGGAGATCCTCTGCCCATCTTTGCTCCTCAAAGACTTAGCTGTTTGTGGATACTGCTTTTGTACCAAATCATGATTACAGTCACCTGTTGACATCACCTGTTTGAACTAACATTATTATTTATTTATTTTATCTCATTGCTATCCCTAAATTGCCCCTGTCCCAACTTTTTTTGGAATGTGTTGCAGGCCTTAAATGCAAGAATGGATGTACAATAACAAATGAAATTAAGTTGACCACACATAATACGAAATATCTTGGGTTAATACTGTCTGCAATGAAATAGACAAAGTAAATGTAAGAATTACTGCGCAAGTTTTTTTGTTGTTGTTGTTGTTTTGTTTTTTCTTCATTTTCCATACTGTCCCAACTGTTGCTGATTTGGAGTTGTATATCCTGATACATGTTTCATGATACACCATTTCCACTATTGTACCATTTCCATTTCGTCATTTGTTTTCCTATAATATGACATTCAGACACTGAGAGAATCAATGCACTGAACAACAAGACCAATCACATTTTAAATTTTCGCCTTTGCTGATCAGTTTACTACTTTTTTTGTGCAGATACTCGGGATCTTCCCTATTTGGAATGTCACAGTAGCTTGATTAGGATGACACCTGCAAAGCATGTATTTCTGTCAAAAACTTCACCGCACTGAGTGCCGGATGGCAACTGCCCAGGCAGACAACTGGTCCATCCCCACCTCTCGAAAGTAACTATCTATCTGCTGCACCCAGGTAAAACATAGGCCTTCTCCAGCTGCTGGGGTCCTCAACACTGAGGCATCTGCATGCTGGATCCTGCAAAGAGAGACGCACCACATGGCCAAAATGTCGTAGATGATATTCCCTCACAATGCAAGTGATACTCCTCATCCGAATCTCCCTAAAGGCGCAGTCACACATAGACGTTTGGGCCAACATAGATGAACGTATTTGCAAATGTCTGTGTCCGCTAGCCTCCGCTATTGCCGCCGTCCTCTGCCGTCTTCTGCCGTCCTCCACCGATGAACGTTGACCACGTCCAAAAATTTTCAACACGTTTAAAATTCCTCTGCATTTGCCAATGTACCTCTGGAGACCGTTAGAGAAAGATAATCTCTGCTATGACCAAGTTACCCTCCATTAGCATCTGCTAGCCGAAGTTACTGGTGCGATTGTCTACACTGGCTAACGTTTTGGTGCTGCTTCACCCTGCCTGCTCAGAATCACTGGAAATGTTGCCACGTTGGCTAAAGTCTTGCTTGTTCGAATGGAGCACTGGCTAGCGCCCGCCTCCGCTAGCGCCATGTTGTGAAATGCCGTGCTGCGTTTGAGGTTCGCTACCAAACTCCAGTAGCGTGAGTTTTGCTGACATTTGGCCATTTTTCTCAACTTTGCCCTGCGTTCACCACATGCTGGGGGAAATGTCATCGTGTGACTGCGCCTTAAGTTATCACTTGTTTGACACAAAGTCATTCCAGTGGTACCCAAGGATCCTCCGACGAGACCTACTACCAAACATATCTACTTGTCTTTTTAGGTCATTGGTTAGTGTCCAGGTCTCGCAACCATAGAGTAAGACAGGAAGCACCAGGAACCTAAAGACTTGGACCTTGATTCAGTCAGTGGATTTACAAAATTTCTGTAAGTAACTCCGCATTGCTTGTGTAATAGTACTACAAAAGTCACATAAAGAGAAAAAAACTGTCTTCTCTCAATGGCAAATATTAGTAAAAGAAAATCCTCCAATGCAAAACCAGACACAACAAAAACTGGAGTGATAACATCTCACAGTCAGACTATTCAGAGTTGATTTTGAACCTTAAAGTTTTGGAGTTGTTTCTCAGAATTAATCACATCAGTGTTGATTCAACTCTCCACAGGTGTTATTTATTTCTCTAAAAGTGCCATTTTAAATCTGTCTGCATATTCTCCCATTGAAAATAGTGTTAAATTGATTCTTGCATAGTGTAAATTAACTATTAGTGTTGATCAAGTTGATTCAACGCTATGCAAACTGCAGTGTTAATTTAACACTGCAAACTTTACTGGGTGCACAGTGCTGTTGCATCTTAAGTAGAAGTTCGCTGGTTTAAACCCAACTTGATACCATTGTATGCAGTCTTTCCACAGTCGACACCCAACCAATTCCAATTTTATAGTTAAACAGTGTTAAGTTATTAATTGCTGAATCAGCTGTTAAATCAGCCATATTAGCCAACATTAATCCAGACAAAAGTTTTGTTAATAATTCAATCTGGAATTTCTGTTATCATATATACATTTATTAATTTTCAACTAATGTCAGTAGTTAGCATCGGCAAGTCCGATCTGCTTAAATTCCTCAGCTACACCGCTATGGCAGAAACGTAGACCCATTTCTAGTCACTGTAGTAGGCCTTTTAAATATTCTCTGCTTAAACTCCCTAGCTGGATGGACTGGGCAAATGCAGATGAAGTGATTAAGTCTCTTGTCCAAGGACACAAACAAGTAGCCTGAAGTAGTCACACCTGGAATCAAATCATAGTCTACAGACTGGTTGACCAACTCCTTTGCCACAGTGTGACCAATCTTGGACCATAAGCCACGTGTAAGACTGACCTTTCTTTATGCATGCCAAGCATGTATTCAAATAAAATCTGGTGGATATATGAATACATTTATATATTCACCAAATTTTATTTGAATACATATAAACATAAAAGTTTGGGTTTTTAAAAAAAAAATCTGGAAGTAGGCAAAAACTGAAATTTTGGAATAAAAAAATTCAAAGGGAACCTCAACTAAACTGATAATGCATGGTAAAGAATTAATGGAAAGAGGACTGGCAGGGATACAGACAAGTTAACCTTCACAGACGGTGTGAATGTTGAACAGGAAAGAGTCACATAGAAAGGTCAACTATTTGGCAAGAGTAAGTCAAAAGCAGAGGTGCATATAATGATGCCTGAATATGGGGCAGGTGTTAGACGCTGAGCAGATGTTACCAATAATCATTATACACAGAGGAAATGGGGTGGAAATTGTGATGAGAGAAGTGTAGTGTTGAAAAAAGAAGACATGACAAAAACTGAAAAAGTGACACATTGTAGAGACTACGCTGCATCATACAATACTGCCCCGTTGGGGGTAATAAATAAGGCAGTGTAATACTGTGGTACATGATGTGGAGAGCAGCAACTGTAGGTCAGGCAGAAGAGCAGGGTGTCTGAAATGAAGGTGGATTACTGGACTAGAGGAAAACTGGATCAGATAGTGAGTGTTTTTTCCAATTATAGGCACAGTTTCTTTGTCTGCTGTGCTTGCCAATTCATTAGATACATTTTAAAATGTGCATCTTTGGCTATGATGCAGCCACCATTTTCTGAAACTGTAAAAAGGACTTGGTGCAGCCATCTTTCTGGCTCCCATGAATGGAAACAGTTTTTGTCCTCTGGACAGCGTAAGCAAATTTTGCAACAGGGATTCCAGTGCTGTGAGAAGTAGCAAGTATAGTTCCCGTAAACGTCCACCTATAATTACATTTGATCCACCACAGACCTCAGAGCTTCACATAGCACTTGCTTGTATTTGGCACAAGGCTTGTCAACAGAGTTGCAGTATACAAGGCTTCAAAAGACTTTCAAAATTTTTGTCATAGAGTTGACTCCTGCATGGTACCATTACCAAGGTACCAGTACTCTTCCTGTACTCTGGAAAAAATGCTTTCTATTCCAAAAAAATAGCTTGCCCTGCAGAAAACAAGGGTTTCAGACCAGTAGCACTTACTTTATTTGTAAGAAAATGATTTGAGAAGTACATGGCCTCATTTCTTACTTACTTTCTGTAAAAGTAAAATCCAATCTGTGTTTTGAAATGGTCAAACCACAGAAAAACATGTTATTAACCACCTAGCCTAATTTTAATGATTAAAAATATCGCTAAGTAGATCAAATTAGGTTTCAAAATCGTGTAACAATGAGCAGTATTCCCTCTCTCTCTCTCTCTCTGGTCTCAGACTGTGTGGACGTCTTGGCTGAAGGCACTGAAACCACGCCCAATCGTTTGGGGAGGGGGGCTGTGGGGGCAAGTTCACAACCCCCCTGTGGTTTCTGCCGACCCACTGGTGTCTCGGACCCCAGGTTGGGAAGCAGGGATCGAGCTTCAATTATTAAATGGCACTTTTCTTTTGAAAAACAGACCATAACATGTTAAGGCTTGCAATGCTCTGTCTGAGGCCAAGCCTACTGTATAACCACAACACGGTTGTGTTAGCTAAACCATTGTTTTTCAGATGACCCTACAACACGCAGTTCGCAGCATACAGACAAAGAGAAGTTTATTTATCAGAATGAAGTTGTGACATTTGTTGAATGGTTTGATGTTAATCATCCTACATTAAATGTGAGGAAGCCAGGGGAAATTGTTTTTTGGCATGATGTCAGTTGGAAACCATTGTCCACTTGTACTGTATACACAGTCTACCCATCACACAGGTATGCATACCGACAACTTGCAAACCTGGAATGTTGAAAAGCTTTGTTCTTGCCCACAGCAAAGACTTTGTTTTTTTAATGCACTGACTCAGGGATTTTGTGGTGGACAAAAAACACCATGCTTTTATTCTATGGCCTTGACTGGGGAAGTAAATGTGAGGCATCATTGTAAAGCACTTTGAGCATCTGCTAGATGGAAAAGCGCTATAGAAATGCAGTCCATTTATTTATTTATTTATTAGGCAGTACTTGGTGAACTTGAAAGAATAACAAGATACGGCATGACAGCATGGTATGGCAATCTCATAGTTAATTCAATATTTCAGTTGACACAACTTGTGGAGACAGCCATGCAAATAATTTATGTGAAAGAATACCACTCCTTGCAAGTAATTTATGAGAACTGCGTTTTTAAGCAGGTGAACAAAATACTTGGTGGATCATTTAATATTCTCCATCCTAAGACTGAACTTTTGTCTTCTTGAGTGGAGATGACAGAGTACTACTGTTCAAACTTAACCTCCTAAGACCCGAGCTAGAACAGGAATTAGGTTTTGGAAAAAAAGCGATGCCCCTGTATGTGGACGCAGGGTCTCAGGAGGTTAATACATTCAAAATGTATTAGGACCAACTTCAGTTTGACTATAAAACATTAATATAACACAAGGTCATGGCTATGTGCATCATAATTCCATATAGGTACATTATTATAGTTTTTAGAATTTGTCATTGTAGTATCTTTGTCTTTTTTGTTGGTGTTTTACATAACTGTTTTATGTAGCTGTTTTTAATGTTGCCTGATATAAATATGTCCCATATAACCCTGAGGCCCATTGGTGCTGGTTCTTATCCCTTAATTCCATAAGTGGATGACAGCCTATGACTCTCCATGTATGGGACACCAGTCCATCACAAGTTACTTCCCCAGCCAAGGATGGTACCCAATTAAACCTGGGTGGAGTGGGACAATGCAGATAAAGTGTCTTGTCCAAGGACACAGACAGATATTGGTAGCCCAATTCCTTATCCCACTGAGTGGGTTACCAGTAGGTAGACCTGGGTATGATTCCTGGTCACGCTATCTGTCTGTGTCCTTGGACAAAACACTTAATCTGCATTGTCCCAGTCCACCCAGCTGTGGGTTCTGGCCTTGGCTGGGGAAGTACAACTAACATGGTTGGAGTGGTGTCCGCTTCATGCTACGGAATCTGCAGATTAAACACCGGCACCAATGGGCCTTGTATGGGACAATGCAGATGAAGTGTCTTGTCTCAGGACACAGGCAGATAGTGTGAGTGGGATTCGAACCCAGGTGGACATATTGGTAGCTGAACTCCTGGGATTTGGTGGGAGCCCATTCTCCCATTCTCATCCCAACGTATCCACATAGTGATGCTTTTGACATTTCTTACAACAGGATGTAGACACAGGTGTCATGCGCTGGCATCTGCAGGGGCAAGTGTACCTATCCTATTGAGCTACGTGCTCAGTGGGTTAAGGTGTATTACTTGCTACCAGAAAAATTTGTCTATTTAGATTGCTGTGCTTTTTCAATCAGTCTTTTTAGCTTATTTATTTATTAGGAACAACATGTTTCATTGTTCTGCTCTGAGAATATGTATTATCTGTTCAAGGCCTGTCTGTCTTGTGGAGAAGTCATGTGAAATCAGGTGCAAATTTCCTACAGGGACAATAAAGCACAATTTTAGCTTTTATTTTTTTCCCCCTATTTTAAACCATTATCAATATGGTTTGAGTGAGGGTTATGGCTCTGGATAGTTTAATGACATTCACATTGCTTTTCTGCTTTTCACACGAGTGAATGCCATCTGTGTCTACATACTGTAGCAAGAAACGTAGAAAGCATCATAACGTGTGCACTTTGGGATGAGACTAGGCTGCTAGTGTCTATACCACACAAACGTGTAGTGTGTTGCATATCTCCTAAATTACACACACCACTGACTATACTGTCTCAACTTCCTGTCTCTGTCCAGTCACTTCTTTTACAAGCTTGCTCATACCTCTTTTCTCTCATACCACTCTTCTCATTCTCTCACTCACTGCAGAAAAGATCACCTGGTATCTTAAAGTATGGGCATGTTTGTCTCTTTAATTTATTTTCCCCTTTATGACGACATTCTTTATGAAACCTCCATCCTTCCACCATGAACTAACCGCTGATTAACAGCCATATTACATTTGATAGCTTACGGATGCTGTTGATAACACTGGCAGTGTACCAGGTTTGTGTAGAGTATTTCATTGTCCAAGGACAGCAGGTCAACATGATGTACAATGCAATCAACTGCCTTTGGCAATAAATGCTTATCCAGGTATAAGGTTCCTCACTCAGGAGCGATGACTGTGACCTGGATCATATCCGTTTTGCTGCCATCTAACTGTATGCTACAGATGCCATTTACCTTTACCATCAAAGTTTCAAGAACCTTTGAAAACCATTTGTTAAGAAAATGATGCTTTTTTTCGACAGATGAAAAAACCAAGGCAGCCTATTTGTTGACTGTTTCAGTATTTGTTAAGCTGTGAAATGCAGGGAAAAAATGTGCATCTATGGACTTTGAAATCACAAAGTTTCTTCAATTTTTTACTGTAAGAATTATTATTATTATTTTTTTTAAAGCTACAGCTTTTGCCAGCATCTGTTTGTGTATTTGATTGTTGTTCGGATTACTCAAAAACTAATACACATATTCATGGACATTGGGTATAGAGTTTTGGCTATTATGTGCTGTTGTGTTAAAATGTATATTTACCTTCAGTATGGATATGGTTTATTCTGATTTAATTTATCTGTTTTTCTAAACAACTTAAAAAACCCTTTTGTAAAACACGGTAGAAATACAGGTCGTTGTAAGAGGACAAACCAGTTATAGCGATGGAAGGGCACTCTGAGCACACAAATTTCTTTGACTGCCCCAAAATTTAATGGCATGTACTCCAGGTCAGGCCCAGTCTTTGCAACGTTTAGTCAGAGTTGGTCATTTCAATGTAAGAGGTCTTGATAATCCCCCACTAAACAAATGAGGAAAAAAAAAACTCGTCATCCTTAGTAGAGGGAATTATCACTTTTCTATGTTTTTTTAAATCAATAATCAAAAACAAAACCACATAAGATGCTCTGAAAGTATATTTGCCCACTTCTGGTTTTGTATACATCTCACACAACTTTGTTTCAGGTATTCAAACAGACAAACAAATACAACTTGAATACAACACAACATACAATTTTATAAATTCTTGTATTTAACATTTAACACCTATATCACCCATGTGAAATATATAGTTCTGATGATATAGTTCTCCCCCACTAAAAGTATTAACTGATTGTGACTCATCCAGCAGCAACAACCATCAGCAAATGCTTATGATAACTGGAGATCAGTCTTTCACATTACTGTTGTGGGATTTTGCCTACTCTTCTTTGCAGAACCATGTTACTTCAGCCACAGCTTGTTTGAAGAAACTCCCACATTTAGACTTTAGCGTTCCCAGGCACTATTGTTTAAGACAGCTTCTGTTGGGGTTACTCAAAAACTAAAAACGACATCGGTCAGTTTGGAGAAGAAATCACATTTTACACCGACAGTGCAGACCACCTCTGTCACTTTGTGAGCAGCTAGCTCCAGTTAGCAGCTTAGCCTCGTAGCTAGCTGTGGAAAAGCGCAAAGACAGGATTAATTCGGGGGCTGTTGGTAGCGGTGGAAAAGTATTTTGCTTTCTTCTGTCGCAATTAATAAAAAACATTGCAAATGTAACATGGACTAAGGAATGGCCAAAGCGTAACAAGCAGGCAAATGTGTAGAATGGCATATGTCACATGTGCACAATTCCATAATTATTGGTCATTTGTGTAAACGTGGTAAAATACAGTGTACACACATTACACATTCCTGTGTGTGCATGTTACGAGGTGACGTTTGTATTCTGAATAATTGTAATATTATGATTGTGCTGCACTGTTGTGGAATCTTTGATGCATTTTAGTCAATGTGATGTATAAACCACATGTACATGGTGGCTTAATGTGCAAAAGTTTGAATTATGTCCATGATCATTAAAATTGCATATAATTTCTGTAGGTAACTTAGCAAATTGTGAATTTGTAAGAAGCATAAGTACTGGATTTGATAATTCATGGCTACATGACAGCTACATATCAACTTTGCATACACCGGGCCTCTGTGTGAATATGTTTCAGTAGCTATTTGGACTTGTTGCATCGCTGCAGCCCTCACTGGCATGGGAGGCAGACGTTCAAAACTCAAAGCTAAAAGCCAAACCGTCTACAGTCTGTCACTAGAACGTCTTTTGGCATCGGGGAGTGAGGTTAACTTTCACTACACAGCGCAACAATGACTCAATCATTGCATTATTTTGTTTT
>OMMV01206355.1:0-14856 GCA_900302635.1 Chatrabus melanurus | reverse complement strand
TGAGGTTTCTTCCTATACTTATAAAACATCCAGGGAGTTTTTCCTTACCACTGTTGCCATTGTGCTTGCTCAGGGGGTGGGTAAGGTTAGACCTTACCCCTGTGAAGCGCCTTGGGGCGACTATGTTGTGATTTGGCGCTATATAAATAAATTGAATTGAATTGAATTGCTGCAGCCAGGTGAAGCGTAGGTGTCCACTTGGCCGTCTCCAGCCACTGGGGTCCTCAACACTCAGGCACCTATGTGCTGGATCATGCACATAGAAACGTGCCACATGGCCAAAATGTCGGAGCTGATGCTCCCTCACAATGCAAGTGATACTCCTCATCTTAGTCTCCCTAAATAACCGCTTGTTTGATACAAAGCCATTCCAGCGGTACCCCATGGATCCTCCGAAGAGACCTCGTACCAGTGACATCCAGTCGTCGCCTTAGGTCACTGGTTAGTGTCCAAGTCTCACAACCATACAGTAAGACAGGAAGGGCTAGGACCCTAAAAACTTGGACTTTCATTCTCCTGCAAAGATATTGTCATCACCAAACACCTCCGTCCAGCGACCTCATGACTCCATAAACTCTTCCTAGGCATCTCTAGACCTCAAAGGCCGAGGACCAGGAGACATGAATGTCACTGTTGAGATAGGTGAATGTCTCTACAAGTTCAACACTTTCACCACATAGAGATAGACTTCTGATGGCCAAGTTCAGGAAGTCATTAAAAACCTGGATCTTAGTCTTGATCCAGGACAATCACAAACCCACGCACTCCGATTCCTCACTCAGCTTCTCAAGTGCTGCAATCAAGTGCTTTGGAATTTTTGTGCTCTTAAATACCAGAAATAATCTGCACTGGACTTTTGACCAGCTCTGCACCTGACCACACCCACATGAGTGCAAATGGACTCCTGATTTAGAGGATTTGGATGCTGTTCGTAAAAATGACAACTGCGTCGGGTGGAAACTAACAATGACACTAGTGTTGAACTGTGCACTGCTTTGTGCCAGGAGTGAAGATACAGGAGGGCTCAGGGGTTCAGTGTCTTGCTCAAGGCCATTTCAAAAGTAGTAATGACAGGTGGATGAGTGCTGTTGTTTTTTTCACCTTCCATACCCAGAATTATCCTTCCAGTCAGGTGATCAAACCAAAAACCCTCTTTTTAACCCTAGAACACTAACATCGGGAGATTGTCACCCACATAACGAGTAGTCACATGATGTACTAAATAAGAGCTAGCATGCAAGGGTTAAAAAGCTTTTGAGCAACAGAAGATGAGAAGATGGGAAAATTTGATTTAGCTAGAAACGTCAATGTCAATGCCAAAACTGATCTCTTACAAACACATTCTGAGGAACAAAGTTGGACATGGGGTTTTGCATTTATTAATCTGAAGTAAAAGCTTCATCTAAAGGCTGATGTCGGGACTGTCTTGACCGACGTTCGTATGACTACTTACTAATACAGTTCGCCACTGGGGGAAGTGTCACCTACAATACCAGAAAGCGCAGGACAGAAAAAGCCCAGAAAAAAAGCTACGAGTATTCAGGCTATTAGTATAGCAGGTCAAGTTGGGTCTGTGAGCATGTACTGGTGCAGGTTATCCTGATGAAAAATTTTCGTAAAATGTACGAAAAGTAAAAAGTAAATTCTTTCAACATTTCCCTTTTTGTTCGGGGTCACCACAGCAGATCCGATATGTATCTGCATGTTGATTTGGCACAAGTAAAACGTACAAAAAGTAATGCACAAAAATTCATACACATCTCACGTATTTGTCAGCTGGCAGGTGGTGCTGACATCACTGAGAACAAGATGGCAGATTTTCTGTCCAAAAGGAAAAAAATGCAGAAATTTGTCCTACATTTATTATTATAGTTCGTCTAATCCTAACCAAAACCTTAACATGTGATTCTGAACATTAAATGCAAACCGTACATTGCACATGCATGTGGAAATTCATAGTAATATGCATGAAATATTGCACTTTACTTTTCGTATGATATATAAAACAGGTCGTGTGAATGTGTTGACTGGTGCCACGCATCACAGTGCATTCACCACAGTATGGAACCGCCTCGGTTCCTGGATGCCAATCATCCAGGCAGACGACCAACACGTCTGTCCAGTGACCTGATGACTCCCCAGGAGTCTCTCGATCGCAAATGGCAAGGACCCAGAAACATGAACGTCAACACCAAGAAAAGTGAATCTTTCCACATGTTTGACACTTTCACTGCACACAGATACACTTCTGGTAGTCGAGTCCAGCAAGTCATTGACAGGGTGGATTTTTGTCTTGATTCGGAAGAATCACAAACACTTTGACTCCTCACTCAGCTTCTCAAGTGATTCTATAAAGATCACAGAGAAGTCAAGGTCAGTAAACCTTTCCACGCTGGCAAAGATACCGAAACCGTTAGACTACGCAACTCAATACAACAATCAGTCCATGCAAGCATTGAAAAGAGTAGGAACCAAAACACATCCCTGATGAACACCAGAATTCACTGGGAGGAAGTCAGAGACTTACTTGATAGAAACTAGACTTATTCTTCGGTCAAAAACGGAAGAAGTCACTTGTTGATGAAAAGGAACACTCATGGAAGAAAGCAGAATAAAAAGACAAAGGAACTAAATGATTAACTACTTCAACATTTGACAGAAGTGAAAATGGGGAAACAGCTGTTCCTTTGTGCTTGAAATTTTTTGGGTGTTTTATGAAATGTGAGTTAATTAGCACATGTCTGATGCATGTAATTTATATACATATATACATATTTAGTAGTGCACACCAGCTGTTCCATATAAAACCTCAGCATTCAGTCTTTCAAATCTTTGGAGAATAATCCTTTGGATTATGCTTCTTTTGCAGTGAAATAAGGAATGAAATCATTATACCTCATTTAAAAATACCTTGCAGAACATCTAATACCTTTCTGCCTTGGCCAGTTGAGTTTCTGGGGTTCATACATTTTGTGCATAAAACTGTCTCTGTGATACAGTATGTACTTCTGCTGGAGAGAGTTTATTTTTTCAAGATGTTCCATAAGGTCATAAACCTTCAATATGCTTTGCTTTGTTATACCTGACAAATCCCAATATAACCTTCATATAGAAATAATTTCTGAACATTAACTGTATATGTTTTAGTCAATGTTTTTGTACACAAACATGTACATAAATTGGTGAGGAAAACTATTAAAGTTAACATTATTGCTGTGGACATAAAATATATGGAGCCAATTCATTATTTAAAATAGGCTATAAACATCCATCCATTTTCTAAATCCCATGACCCTTTTATTTCAGTTAAGGGTCACGGGGGGCTGGAGCCTATCCCAGCAGTCATTGGGCGAGAGGCAGGGTACACCCTGGACAGGCCGCCAGTCCATCGCAGGGCCGACACATACAGCCAGACAAACTTATTCACACTCTCACTAGGCTATGAACAGAATATGACCTAATGATTTGTACTTCAGTAAAGAAAAAACAGGAAGTTAAACCATTCAAGCTGCAGTAGCATGGGACGGGCAATGTTTTATAATTGCTGTTTCTAAAAAATAAAAAAAACTGCCAATATATAAATGTCTATAGAAAAAATACCTTCAAATTTAACAACATGAGCCCAACAATGATATTTTATGATCATACGCTCCCAAGATAAAGATAGATACTTTATTAATCCCCGTAGGGAAATTCAGTTCTCTGCATTTAACCTATCCTAATTATAATTAGACACAATCTAATCGACCTGCCTCCTCTGAATCACTGGACAGTGGTGTGTCGAACCCCTCTCCCGCACGTTGCCACTTTGGCAAAAGTTCCGCTTGTGCTAACGCCCACCTCTGCTGGTCTCCGCTAGCACCATGTTGTGGGATGCCGTGCTGCTTTTGAGGTTCCCTACCAAACTCCGGTAATGTGAGTTTTGCTGACGTTTGGCCAATTTTCTTGCCTTTGCCCTGCATTCTCCAAATGCTGGGGTAAACGTTATAGTGTGACTGCGCCTGAACCACTGAGCCACCATGCTGCCAAAAGCAATAACTTATTTAGGATTGCTCAGTAATTCCTAATCTTTCTAGAGTTTGAGTTTACATATTTATCAACATCACAAAAGTTAAGTAATACAGGGAGCTGAGATGTCATCTTCCTGAAATAAAATCTGATTTTTTTTTCCAAAATGGACTGCATTTCCATCTAGCAGATGCTCAAAGCACTTTACAATGATGCCTCACATTTACTTCCCCAGCCAAGGCCCATACCCATTTTTACAGCTGGGTGGACTGAGACAATGTAGATTAAGTGTCTTGTCCAAGAACACAAACAGGTAGGGTGAGCAGGATTCGAAGCCAAGTCTACATATTGGCAGACCAGCTCCTTATCCGCTGAGCTACCTGCTCTAGAATAGAATAGAACAGAGTTTATTCGCCATTTGCACAGGTACATCACGGTACAAGTACATTGGAATTCTTGTGCGTTTCTCTGGTCAAGCATGCATAAGTAACAATTTCACACATTTATCAACGTAAGTAAAAGAAATATGTATAAGATAATATAAATTTAAAAAAGAGTTCACATTATACAAAATACAATAAATACACAAAATACACATTTAAATATATATAGGCCTATATAGCAGCGCCCATATTGCACATTGCAATTGTAATTAAAAGTATCTTCAGATTTATAATGATTATTAACTGGAAAGCAACTAATTTCCCCTACATTTTTAAGTTTTCTAGCAGTTGGTATAGTGTTGAAGACCAATACACCTTTTCTATCAGATATATCATTTAAGCAGAAATTGCACAAAAATGCCCATGGTTCATAAAGGGTTGAACAGGAATTATTTGAAAAGGGCATTTTTGAAAAGATAGCTGTTGCCAATCACCTTTGACCTCAAAGAAACGTAGGACAAAAGGAGCAATGTGACCTTGAGCTTTAGTGTCTGAAAAAGAGTCATCAAATAATTTTTTTTTAAATATGAGAGATTTGCACAGTGTAGTTTGATTTTATTTATTTTTTTTAAAGATGAGTGCTACTGCAGGGTACGACAGCACCTCTTGGGAATGAGCTCTAGCAGAGCTATTTACTGTCACACTTCTTAAAGACATTTACTCTTCTGTCATCATTGAAAATGTATTATTTTTGAAATCTCATTGGGAAATCCAATTCACAGGGAAAGAATAAGGGAATGCAGCGTGTGGAGATTTAATATGACCCTCACTTGTTCTTACTGTCCTCTAACTCCTTTCACTGGCAGCTCTCCAGGGCCAAAAAGGTTTTATGGCTGGGCAGAAAGATCAGCTCATGTGACGCCAATGGAGGCTGACAGCTAATGTCATTAATGCACAATGAAGTCAGAGTGGAAACAGTGTTCTGTAAACTTAGTTGGCTAGTAAAGCTTTTGTTGTCCCCTCAGGAGCCGGTACTTTAGCTTCACCTAGGGCTGAGCTGCATTGCTGTGTTTCACAGGGGAGCAGGACCTCGAACTTACGAGGCTGCCGAGCTGACTTTCCACTTCTTCTGCGGGATTTAAGGGTTTTAAGATATCATGGCGTCAAACCACAGACATATTCCCACATGATCTCTTTTTAGGCTTCTCTTACAGCGCGGCCGCCTCTTATTTCACATCATGCTGCCCCCACGGGCCAACTGTAAACAAGCCTTCAGCATCACTCCACCCAACACGAGAGCAAGACAGCTGCCAGACAGACGGCGTTCTCGGCTGGGTGAAACGGAGAACAGCTGAGACCGCAGCAGCACACATTCCTTCAGAAACATCCTTTTGTACACTGATGATAAGAGGTTTATCAAGCTTGAGGTTGACACACGCACGGAATCAACTTGGAGTCAATGAAAGCAAACCTCTTGTGGTTTGAAGATGCAACAGAAAACAGGAGACTTGTTTGATCTGACTTCTTGAACATTCTTATTTTGTTGTCAGGATTTAACCTATTTCCTGAAAATGTTGTGCAAAACATGTCACACTATTATATTCCAACAGAACATCTGAATAAACTAATTTCTTTTGGCTTCTCCCGTTTTGCCCGGGCTCGCCACAGCAAATCCGGTATGGATTTGAGTGTTGATTTGGCACAGGTTTCACGCCGGATGCCCATCCTGCAACTCCAGATGTGCATGGAGATGTGTATGGAGGTGTGCACGGGCAGCCTCAAACCAGGAACCTTCTCATTGGTAGGTAAGTGTAAGATATTCAATTTGTAAAAGTCAGAATTCTCCAAAATTTTACCTCAGTGACAGGTTTTACAAAAAATTCATGCTTAAAATAATTTTAGCTTTGGAGCTTGAGATTGCAATCAAAATCGTGATCCACAAATGTACCTTTTTCCATAGCCTGTTAAACAGAGTGTTGCCCAGAACAGCGCCCAGCATCTTGCAAGTAGCATGTTTTATAACTGCAATTTGGCAACAAAATTGCAATATAAGAACATCTGCAGAAAGCTAACCATTTCTTGAAGAAATGAACCCAATCATCATATTTTATGACCATGAAATTCCGATATAAAGCCAACAAAGGTGCCAGATGGTTTTTGGGCTAAAGGGAATCTTTGTTGTTTATCAATGACATCACTTCTGAAAGTTCTTTAAATTTTGCATGACTTCTGTTTAACTGAACAAAAAACTAGCATAGGATTTGATTGATGGGTCACTGGCCTGATCAGTTTTGTTTTTTGTTTTTTTAGCCATAGCAGGTAGAGGTTTACTGTAAAATGTGTGTAAAATGTTTGCCATGGTGTGACACATAACTGTAGCTGCACCATAGTTTGTTTGTTTTTTTGCAAAAAGGAACGAGTTTGCACTTGGCTTTTGTTGTTGTTGTTAGTTGTTTTTTGTTTGTTTATTGTGTCACATCAGGTGCCAATGCCATAACTTTTTTTTTCAGTTTGTTCAGTGATTTCAAATTTTTCTGCAGTTAAAGTTTGCATATTTAGCAACATCACAAAAATTAATAATTATTATTGTGTTTCAGAAATGGCCATTTTGGAAAATGTACACCTTAAATAAAATCCTGTTTGCCTAAATATTTGTGTTTTTAATCATCATTTTTGAAACCGAGAATGTTGAAACCTGAAGCCAAGTAATTCTCCTGAAGTTTTAAAAGATTTTCTGTCATTTGGTATAAAATAAATGTTTTTCTCAGGTGTACAAGAGTAATAAGCCTTTATATCTGGGTATGTTTTTAGAGAGAAATTGCTCACAAACGCCCATGCTACAGTTCATACATGGTTAAAAGGACCTTTTCATTCCACTCTGCCAAAGCTACATTAACATTCTGTCCATTAGCTGATATAAATTTACTGTCTTGTGTTGTATAAAGTGCTAGACTGTCTAAAAGCACAGATATGCTGTTCTATAATAAGTCCAAAATCTTGTTTGGCCAATTTCCCACCTTTCTGTATTTTCTTTTAGTCACAGAATACAATCACTGCACCTTATTCATTCTGAGAACTTGATATTGGAGTAAGTCACCGGAGTTCGAGCTGGTAACTGTGGTGAAAATGGCTCAATGCTTCTTGACTTTGCAAAAAGTCAGGGGCTACAATTTGCTGGATCCTGGTTTCAACGCTCAGATGTGTACCGCTGAACATGGTATTCTAACACTGGATGCATTGCTAAGGAGATTGGTCATGTCCTGTGGGAAAACGCTGGAGAATTCTGCAGAACTGTAGGGTCTACAGAAGTGCCCAGTTTGTGAATTCCAACCACAGACTTGTTGTGGCTTCCCTGAGGATTCAGTTTAAGTCTCGCAGACTACTGCCTGCTCAGTGCCCAAGATTAAATCTAGCCAGACTTCAAGATCAGACTTTTTCCCAGGAATTTGCATGCAATCTGGCTGGAAGTCTTGCAGACATGGACACAACTGGTGATCGAAATGGATTGTGGGAGTTGCTGAGGATTGTATTGGAGTCGACAGTGGCCACAGGAGGAGGTGTTTCATAGCTGAGGGCAGTCTAAATATCATCCAGAGGAGTCATAGTGCATGGCTTGATGGGAATTGAAGGCTGTACAGGGAGCTAAGAAAGCAGGCTGTGATGGCCTTGACAGTGGACAAGGAGGCATTTGTTAGAGGAATCCCGCCATCTATGGTCTAGTGACCCTCGACCTGCTTACAGAGGAATCAAACCACTTTGCTCCTCGAAGCCTACACCACGTCCGTTAGGGCGGAGGATGGTTCAGTCTTGACAGATACCTCTGCTGTACTGTCATGCTGGGCCGGCTACTTTGAGCAGGGGATCCCCCTAGTGGGATGTGAGACATCTCCAGGGCCAGGGTTCTTGTGGCTGATTCTCCAGTCAACTGTGAACCACCAAATTTTGGTGAGATTGCAAAGGCTGTGAAACAGCTGAGAGCATGGAAAGCTCCATGGATGTGCAGCATTGGAGCTGAGCTTCTCCAGGCAGGTGGAGATGCTGTTCTCCTGGCATTGCACACAATGTTTGCTTCAGTCTGGGAGATGGGTATCATCCCCACAGACTGGAAGAAAGGACTTGTCCCAATCTGGAAAGGAAAGGGTGATCGCATGGATTGTAACAACTACACATATTTGTTGCCTTCACAGACGATGCTGTGATCTTTGCAGAATCAATGGACACTCTGAATGCAGCACTTGAGAAGGTGAGTGAGGAATCGGATTGTGTGGGTTTGCGATTAAACTGGATCAAGACTAACATCCAGGACTCAGCCATCAGAAGTGTATCTGTATGTGGTGAAATTGTTGAGATATTTACTTGTCTCGGCAGTGACATTTATGTCTCTGGGTTCTCGGCCTTTAAAATTGAGAGATGCCTAGGAAAAGCTTTTGGAGTCATGAGGTTGCTGGACAGAGGTGTTTGGCGATGCTGATATCTTTGCAGGAGAACGAAAGTCCAAGTCTTTAGGGTCTTGGTGCTACTTGTCTCATTCTATGGTTGTGAGACTCGGATGCTAACCAGTGACCTAAGGCGACGACTGGATGACTTTGGTACTAGGTCTCTTCGGAAGATCCTTGGGTAGCACTGGAATGACTATGTATCAAATGAGCGGTTACTTAGGGAGACTAAGATGAGTAATATTCTACTGAAATTGAATGATAAGTGATGAGTGACGATTAATGATGATAAGTTTATGCAGGGATTTTTATTTAGTGCTAAATGGCATTCTTGTATGACCAAAACACATTTTATAGACCCTTATTGTACAAAATATTTGTGTCACAGGACAAATCTGTGATGTCCCTATAGCGAAATATCTTTAGGCGCAGTCACACCTAGGCATTTGGGCCAATGTATTTGCATTTGTCGGTGATCGCTACCCTCTGGTAGCCTGTGCTGGACTTCGCCGGTCTTCGCCGGTGTTCGCTGATGAACGGTGACCGTGTCCAAAATTTTCAACATGTTGCAAATATTTCGGCAATTGCCGATGTACCTGTGGCTTTGTTGGAGACTGGTAGAGAAAGTTAATCTCCACTACGGCCAAGGTAGCCTTCGTTAGCTTTGTTAGCCTTCGTTAACGTCCGGTAGCATCCGGTAGCTGAAGTTACTGGTGCGATTGTCTATGCTGGGTGTTGCTTCACCCTGCCTGCTCAGAATCACTGGACAGTGGTGTGTCGAACCCCTCTCCCACACATTGCCAAGTTGGCAAAGGTCCATAATCTACAACCCCAATTCCAAAAAAGTTGGGTCGATGTGTAAAATGTAAATCAAAACAGAATGCAATGATTTGCAAATCTCATAAACCCATATTTTATTCCCAATAGAACATAAAAAACATATCAGATGCTGAAACTGAGACATTTTCACATTTTTTGAAAAATATTAGCTCATTTTAAATTTGATGGCCCAGATGTGGGGATGGAGTGGTTGTCTGCCCGGGTGGTTGCCATCCAGGACCCAAGGTGGTTCCGTGGTGTTGTGGATGCGGCGAAGCGTGGCACCATCGCATGCTCCCAGACCTGACTTGACTTGATCGTAATAACTGTGCAAGACATTGTAAAGTCGTACAGTGTGTTTTGAAATCGCAATGATTGCGGCGAAATCGTAATGGTTGTCACCTCTCTGGAGGGTTTGTACAGCATATGTATATACAGTCTATGGGTGCTGCCTGTGTGCTAACCCAGGGAGGAGAACCAGCGTAAAAACATGGTACAAACGGGAGCTGTTAAATTTTGTATTAGTGCTTCAATTTGATGAGTAATTATGAGCTCTAATGTGCATCCCTGTGTGTACAAGCAGAGTGAACCCACCTATGCAAGGTGCATCTGTACAAGTACACTCCCTATTTTTTTAAGAACCTGGGTGGTGAGCGTGAATATGGAATCCAGGAGCGGCACTTGCACCGCACTGCACGCCGCTTTGCGCCTTGTGCGATATATGGCCCATTGTTTCTTTGTGCTGTCTATTACAAGTCTGCTGTGCAATAATCAACAGTATCCCTTGAAGGCAGCTCGTTATCCCCACATGTTGTCTCGGAGTGAGACAGTTAGTGTCTGCGACATGAGCTGTGAGACTATGCAGCATCGTCGTCCTGTTTCTCCTGCACTCACCGTGTAAAACAACAGCTGCTTTCTCGTGTTTGACAGGCACAATGCTGATTAGCATTTATAGGCTGTTTATTGCTACCACAGCTAGATGATAGCTATTTAAATTTGATCTGCTTGTACCTTTGTAGTGCCACATCTGGCGGGCTTCACCGACTCACTCGTGGTTGTAGAATTTATGTTTGATTTTTATTGGCAGCGGCACATTTTTATAGCTGTAGGTGTTTTATTGTTTTTGGGTTGCAGTGGCTTCACTTTCCATTAGGACTTTCCATAATGCATTCACTACTGCAACTACAGTGTGTATCTCGAACTATATAAACATCATTTTAATCCTTCAGTGGATCAAAGTGTCAAATTATTTCTACTGCAATGGCAAATGCTGTTTCAAACTTTGTCATGGAATTGTTTGTACAGTTCTAACGCTGCACTGTTGCTCGGCACCTTGTGTATAAAAGGAATAACAGGAGAGAAACGGAGGATCCGCTGATCATTTCCTCTCTCGCAATGCTTTAAATGGGATCTTTTTGTGTTTGTATGCCTCCATCTCTGCTTGTCAGGAAGCACACGGTAAGAATGAGAGAGAAGGAACAAAGCTGTCATCAAGTTCTGAGCACATGGGCTTCATTTTCCAATGCAGGCTCTGAAAATACAGAAATAGGCACCTAATAAAGCAAAGTGGGGTCAAATTAAGTTTGTGATAACATGTCATTTTTGATTGAAAATACAAGTAATCCAGCTCACGCTTTTATGGCCACACTCGTAATTGAGTGTTTAGCTGTGTCAGCTTAGGTGGAAAAGCGATTGTAATGCTTAGCCTGCCTGTATGGCTATCTTCTTCATATGCATTAAATGCTGGGATACTGTCATTATACATTCATTACATAAGACCATAAGGGGTATATAGAAATGCAATCCGTTTGCTGCATCTCAGAGTCACACTATCTTGTGCCCGTGATAACGTGAACAAAAATTAACGGATTTTCACCGAATTTGAAGCGGGCATCCTAAATGTATCTCAGACTATTCTGAATTTGAGCATGATTGTATTTCATGAATACCTTCTAAGGACAGGCCATTTTACTGAACAGAGTAATGATTATCGCAATTTATTATCCACCGTTGGCTCTTTTTCATATCCCTGCCCTAAGTAATGAGCCACAAAAAACTTCAATGGACTTCAATAATTTGGACTACATAAATTATAAATCTTCCAGTTTTAAATTTTGCAAGTAGAACTGCCAATATTCTATTTAGCCAAATCCCAATGTGGTAGCTGAGAATTCATGGGATCCCCAAGAAGTTGCTAGACATCATAGCCAGCCTATACACAGGTACTGTGAGTGCTGTACAAAGTGGGGGCAGAATCTCTGGTGTTCATCGGGGATGTGTTCTGGCTCCTACACTGTTTAATGCATGCATGGACTGGTTGTGGAAACAAGTGGCTTAGGTGCCTTTATTGGTGAGGAGAGGTTTACTGACCTTGACTTTGCGGACAATGCTGTGATCTTTGCAGAATTAACAGATACCCCGATTGCAGTGCTTGAGAAGCTGAGTGAGGAATCAGAGTGCCTGGGTTTGTAATTGTCCTGTATCAAGACTAAGATCCAGGCTTTCAATGACTTCCTCGACTCAATCATCAAAAGTGAGTAAATGATGAAAGCGTCAAACATGTCAAGACAGTCACTTATCTCAGCAGTGACATTCAGGTCTCTGGGTCCTCAGCCTTTGAGATTGAGAGACATGGGTAGAGCTGATGGAGTCATCAGGTTGCTGGCCAGAGGTGTTCGGCAATGCTGATATCTTTACAGGAGAACGAAGGACCAAGTCTTTCTGGTCCTGGTGCTTCATGTATTAGTGTATTGTTGTGAGACTTAGACACTAACCAGTAACTTAAGGTGACAGCTGGATGTCTTTGGTAATAGGACTCTTCGGAGGATCCTTACGGACTACTGGAATAACAAACAAACTGTTTCTTACGACAACTAAGTTGTAGAGTGTCACTTGCATGTGAGTGAAAGTCAGCTACAACATTTTGACCATGTAGCATTCTTCGCTGGGCATGATCCAGTGTCTCAGTTTTGAGGACCCCAGCTGCTGGAGAAGGCCAAGGGGACGTCCATGTTTCCCCTGGCTGTGGCAGATAAATGGTTACTTTCAAGAGGTGGAGATGGACCGGTTCTCTGCCTGGGTGGTTGCCATCCAGGACCTAAGGCAGGGTTATAGTGTGGTGGATGCGGCGACATGTGGCACCAGCTCACGCTCTCAACCTGAATTGACCAATGTGGTCTTGTGGTTCGGTTAGCAACACAGCTGCAATACCGGTAGAGGATACTCGGCACACAAGTGCGCCTTCTTGTTTCATTTAAAAGTGAACTGGATTATCATAGCTGCTGGTGTCATTGCTGAGCAGAGCACGATAACAATTCAGATCCTCCCTCTAATTTCACTAGCCTGATACCTGGTATTGCAGACTGAATCCTGATCCTTCACAGACCTTCAGAGTTCAACGGTGCCCTGTCTGCACTAAGCTGTAGCTGTTTGTATTTCCCACTTCCATTAATCGATACCTCCTTCCCTACAGACCGACATGCCCACCCACGAGAGCACCTATGTCAGGGTTTCACTACTCCTCTGTAGTACTACAGGATATGAAAAATTCATTAGCTGCCTGACAACCAGCAAGGTGAACCTGCATGGCGAGATGTTACCAATTGAGACAGACATTGAAGAGTTCGAGTAAAAGACGGGATAGATGAGAACTAGATGATTGCAGATAGTGCAAGAGACACAATTCCATCCTTTAAATGCCTTTATAGCTGTTCATGTCCATCCTTCGAAGTGTTGAACCAATACATGGGGAGTGCCTGGCTTTAGACTGGTAATGACTGTCAAAGAGAGAAACTTACAGGACCATAGGGACCATTCTTTCCTGTTCCAATTACAAGAGAATAAGCCTTCGGAAGACTCTGTACAGCTGTAAATCATCACAAAGTAGACGAAAAAACTGATTCTCATCCAAAGTGGGTCAAAAAAAAAACCAACAAAACTGAATCCGCCCTCATAATCTATTTAATGAAGTTGTTATGAGATCTTATATTGAATAAGATCATCAACAGAAAGAGAGTAGCACAGTGATCCCTGGTATTATTCATCAGATCAGCACAATCCAGTATTTTATTCATTTTTCTTCTCATTTTCAACAATATACCATCAGTACTTTCTGTATTTCCTGCACAGAAACACTTTATTCACAATGACGTGGCATGCACATAATGGCAATACTTACGTCTTTACAAAGTCAAATGTTAAAAGTTGGAGTGCATTTAATCTTATTATGGTCATTAATGCTACAATCAGATTTGGGGGTTTTATTTGCATTTAAGGTCTACATAAACCTTTCAAAAAAGTTCAAACAATCAATCAATCAAACATTAATTATGTGGCACTTTTCATACAAACAGAGTGCAACACAAAGTGCTTCACACAATAAAAACAATAAAACAATTACCCTCTCCCCAGCCACACACACACATACACTCAAAGCAAAGATTTTGTAATGTAAAAAGACTTAAAAAAATGCTAAAAAGACGAACATAAAAGCATTCATTAAAAGCAGGAGCTGAGGAAATGCTATCATAAATGAGGAAATACCGGAGGTAGAAAAAATAATTTAAAAATCAATAAATAAGCCAGTGAGTTAATAATAATAAGGGGATAAGATGAAAACTATGTCAGCTAGAAAACAGATAACTAAAAATTAATAAATACATAAATACTCAATAAGAATACATTTCCAATAAATAAATAAGTTGGGATGCTAAAGCATTTACCACTTAGTAATTTTTGACATTCCTTCTCACAACGTTTAAAAGATGTGAGAAGGGCGCCGCGGTGGCGCAGCAGTCTAAGCGTCAAGCTTTTTAGCTTGGCGCAGCTGCCCCCGAGGATCGGGGGGTTCGATTCCCGGTCTTGCCAGGGCCGAGTATGGCCGGCGCAATGGGAGTGGCAACAATTGGCCTTGCCGCTCCGAGGGAGGGGGGGAGGACTCGGCAGGACGAGCCGTCCGTAAAATGTCCCTGGACGCCCCGGAATCATGGTACGGGGCTTGGCGGGCACGGCTTGGAGAAGGCGTGCCTCGTCATTCTGGCAACGGGGGACAGGGGCAGAACGGTGAGTCCATGTTAGAGCGGTTGCTAATTAAGTTTAAACAGGGGGGGTTTAATTGACTACTAAATTGGGGAGAAAAAGGGGAAAAAATCAGAAACAAATTAAAAAAAAAAAAAAGATGTGAGAAGGAATGAAAAGACAGGTCAGGACTG
>OMMV01206329.1:0-10318 GCA_900302635.1 Chatrabus melanurus | reverse complement strand
CCTTTTCCGTACCGTCCCAACTTCTTCTGATTTGGGGTTGTATATAGACAACTCCTGTGAAAATATTACAACATTGGTAACGGTCTTCTTCATGCCCTTTTGCTTTAAGGTTGTGTCTTGCTTGAACTTTGGCTGCACTGACCCTACGATTGCTCTATTTTTTTCTCTATCCCTAAACTTTCAGAAAATGGACACAAATATGGATGAAATGTACACAGAGTGCAGACAGAAGGCTCCGTCCATATTCGTATTTAATGTTGAGCATAAATGAGCCTTAAGACCATCCAGTTTCCCCATTACAGTGAATTTTTTTTAATTTAATTTTTTTGCTTTATCATGTCATACAGCGTGTTCCTGTTGTGTGACATTCGGTGTGTGAATGCACAAGCTCTTAAATCAACAATGCAGTGATTGAGTTCAGTCCTCGGCAACCTTTGGTGCATGAAATTATGCAAATCGACAGTATATTAAAGTATCCGTAAACCTCCAACAACACAAAACGTGACGAGATGTGTCGTAACGAAATAGACACGGGGAAATTAAAGTCAAATAAGTATACACCGTGGAAAACTAAATGAAGACCCTGTATTGGCAAATAAATAAACTGCGGGACAAAAATAAACATCCTCTTCAGGAAACTAATTGTTTCACAAATAAATGGTAAACTTGTGACAGATACATACTGACTTTAATTGTCAGAATGTTAATTGTTGCAATAACTCTTGGATATGAAGGTTGTCTTTTTTTTAATTTGTTTACTAATGCCGTTTACAGAGAAGGCTTAACTTTTCTTTCCTTTTGGATATTGATTGTCCAAGTTTACTCTTAATGTTGAACATAAGCCATTTTTTGTCTTTAATTTCTTTTCAGAGAGATTTTATTTTATGGGTTTGTAGATAATATTCTTTTTAAATAAATTAATATTTTTTTGTTCAACAGATAAATCATTTGTGGTTCATAATGTCATGATTGATAAACTTATGCTTATTACAATTTGTATTGTTCAGTTGTCTAAAGTGAAGTTTTTTTCTTTTATTAAAAAGACAAATTTTACATGTTAATCTTCTGTGAGGTGCTTTTATGTTGTGCTTATATTTTTTTCTTCAGTATGAATGCCTTCATTTAATTTAAAAGGAGGGTCTGCCTCATTGATCCGTAAGTCCAGGTACCAATAACACTTCAGTATCCTCGTCCGTAACCTCTTGTGTTCGCTGAGAGACTCTGTGAACACACAGTAATCGTGACCAGTTCGTTAACAGTTTTCTCACTAAATATTTTTGGGGCAATGTTTTGCTTTTCTGTCTTTGGTGTATTTTTGCTAACAAACTTGAATATATTTTGTTGACCTATATTAACTTTCTGAAAAGATGAATAATATGACCCCTTTACAGTAAGTAACTAAGGGTACTGCACCCAGAGGTAATTCATTTCAAGTAATTTTTTTTGAAGTATTTTAAGTAACTAGGCAGTACACTGAAAAAAATGTGGAGTGAAATTTACTTTAAAAAAAAACCTGGGTAGCAATTTCCACACAGAAATTCTAAGTAAATTTAAGTGGGTGTATTCTTTTGTTTTTTTCAGTAAATGTTACTCACAGCCCTGCGATAGACTGGCAGCCTGTCCAGGGTGTACCCCGCCTCTCACCCAATGACCGCTGGCATATGACCCTTAATTGGAATAAGCGGGTTCAGAAAATGAATGAATGTTACATATCATTAGTAAGTTCTACTTCAAAACTATGTCAGATCTAATAAAAAGAAGTTTTTGAAAGTCCCTGTCATCTTCAATTTATTTATATAGCGCCAAATCACAACATAGTCGCCCATAGGCGCTTCACAAGGGTAAGGTCTAACCTTACCCACCCCATGAGCAAGCACAATGGCAACGGTGGTAAGGAAAAACTCCCTGGATGTTTTATGAGTATAGGAAGAAACCTCAAGCAGACCAGACTCAGAAGGGTGACCATCTGCTATGGCCATACCACCAGTGACAACAAATGAAGAAGACAGCAGGTGCACAGCAGTATAACTCAAACGTACAGACAGGAGAAGTCGATGTCCCTGAGCCCGACAACATATTCTTAAACCACTGTACAGTGATGCTTCCCATCCTCCTAGCCCAGGAGCTTTAAGCTTCTCTCCTCTGTTGCTCAAGGAAATTGGGAATCAAACCAACAACCTTTTAATCAATAGGCAACTGGCTCTACCAATTGAGCCACGGCCACCTAAAGCCAACCAGGACTTGAAAACAGTAAGTGTAAACTTTGCTTGGCAAAACTGGAGTGTTGCTGCCAAACTCAATTTTTTTGGAACAAATGCCCAACATGAATGTAACTCAGATGGAAGAACCAGGTGTCCATGAACTGAAGAGTTGGCGGTTCAAATCCTGTTTGTGTGCACAAGTGAACTTCATCAGTAAAGAGGAGGTCAATGTGATCCCTTACATTTGGAGAGTCTGTTGTAAGGTGAGAAACCACTACGTAAAGGTTTTCCTTATTAGATTTGGAATGGTTTTGAAGCAGATTTTACTAATGACGAGTAACATTTACTTACAAAAGCAAGAGAATATCCCCAGTTAAATTTACTTAGAATTTCTGTGTGCAAATTGTTACCAAGCTTTTTTAAAGTAAATTTCACTCCACATAAGACGGTAAGGGTTGCGGCAATCTGACATTTGACTCCAATGACTTTGACTTTCACCCAAATGATCGACCTCTGGCTGACCTTGCCAGGGCAATTCTGGAATACACCTAAGTGTCACATCGAGTTCCTTGACTTTTGCCAATATGAAGTTTTGGGGTCCACCTTCACTGACATACTAAGTTTGGTAGAAATCAGCAAAAAGACCTGGGAAGAGTTGGCCAATAAACAGACAGACAGACATGGCCTCTGCCCCAATGACTGACTGGCCTTTGGACAACTTGACCTTGCAGGGACATTTTTAACTTTTGACCCCTGTACAAACTGAAATTGACCTTTGCCACCATTTTTGCTGTTTTTGCCCCATAACTCCATAACATTCAGTCACAGATAGCCCAAACTATACCTTTTTAGCATCTTTATGATCAGGCAAATAATATGGTATATGTTTCAATATCACTGGAGAATTTTAAATTTGTCCGGACGCCATTTTGGAAAATATGGCCACCATCTTGGATTTTCAAATGGCCAATCAGGTAGCTTTAAAAAGTGACCAATATAGAATATTTGTGGCAAATTTCATGCTTGTATCATCATTTGAAATATCTTGGCAATGTTTGCAATTATCTGCTCTACTATAAGAAGAGTTGTGGGATTGACTGTCATCCACATATCAAGTTTGGTGGAAATAAGCCAATGAATCTGGGAGGAATAGGGGAACAAACAGACAAACGTTGCCGGCAGAAATTTATTGCTACTGACAAGAAGAGCCTTTGAAAACAGCTAAGGAATTGTCACCAAAGTTGAGAGCTTCATCTCTTTTAGGGATTGCAGGTTTATTTATAGCTACAACAATCTGTTTATTTTATTTCTTTAAATATTCATTCACATATTGTGTATCCATGGTGATGTTTGGTCCTGCTAACTCTGGTTGCTCGTGTCTCATCTGCAGGCGGCATGTACATTGACAGCGCCTATTTCCCGCCACAGACCATAGCCACACCTATCATCATCCATCTGGACCCGCAGGATCTTTTCTGACCCCGGTCGGGCAGCAAGATGAGACTTGGCACCAGACCGGACCTGTTTAATCCCTCACTCTTACTAAACTTTGTCTGAACCTCTTGGTTACTGCAGCGCTCCTCTACAGGTGATACAGCAACAGTACTGACAGCAATATGGAGGAGGCGGAGCCACCTCGGACTACATTCTGTCCATCCAGGTTGGGTTGTGCCAGGACCCAAGAAGAGGCCACGCCCACATCGCTCAGAATATGTCAAGCAATACTTCTGCCTTTGGGAATCAAACCGTGATCCAGCACTTATCAAGTGGGTTTCGTTTTTCAGTCACGTTGCCGTCAGTACTGACATAGATAACAATGTGATTGTATGTATTTATGGAATTTATTACCTGTATATACGGACATGTGAGTTTTGAGTATAATATTTATGTCAATTCCAACAATTGATAAAGAAACATATTTATAAAATATCTCTGGATGTAAATACAATAGTAAGTAAAGTAGCTTTGTATTTAAGGTACTCACAAATATACTCTACAAAGAATATTAACAGTTACCTTTTAACTATTAAAATTCTGCGACTATGTATTGCTGATAGTATATTACATATATGGTCACCCAAGAACTGATTTTCCAGTCTGATACAAATATTTACTTTGACCAAACTATTTGAATATTGTTAAAGTAAGATGCTCTTGAATTGGAGGTTAGTCGTCATCAGTTCGTGCTCATCTGCTGAGTTTTTGGTTGAGATGTTTTTGAAATTGATCCATGAATTTCTTTCTAAAGTTAAAGCTAATGGGATAATTGATATCTGCCTCTAAGGCTCATGGAAGATATATATAAATGGAAGTCTTGAGCTTTTACACATTGTATTTTTATGACAACAAAATTTGAAGAAAAAAAACCAGCCTGCTCTGTATTAAATATTTTAAAATTTTGCCCTTAAAACTCTGAAATCAAATCTCTACATTATATAAATTATATGAAGATATCAAAGCCAAAATAATGGAATGTATAAATATGGTCACCCTTTAGTATAACACAACTAAAGCATCATTTTTACAGCCAGTTTTCTTTAGACAAGTCTGGGGATGGATACTTGAATGTTTCCAAGTCACTGAATATGTCAAACAGTATGGTAGTGTGTGGTAAAACCTGTCTGGGGGAGGCAGGTACCAAAAACTGGGTGATCATGCAAGAAGGACACTAGTGAGGGAAGCCACCAAGACAACCAGACAACTCTTGAGTATGTATAGGCTTTTGTGATTGGAGAAACTGGGCATGGTGAAACTTGTCTTTTACACCGGTGACTGCTTCATGATGAAGTGAAACGGAGAAG
This sequence comes from Chatrabus melanurus, assembly GCA_900302635.1. Lineage (NCBI taxonomy): Eukaryota > Metazoa > Chordata > Actinopteri > Batrachoidiformes > Batrachoididae > Chatrabus > Chatrabus melanurus. The sequence goes on along the minus strand of OMMV01206329.1, from coordinate 5,316 downwards.
GATTTTCACATGGGCACATGGGAGACTTGAGCCTAGGTTTTACCTGTCCTCTGATTTGCTTAAAGGGGGTCATGCTGTGAAATGTTAGTGTTAGCTACCTTTTACAGTCAAATAATATTGGAGTTTCACATTAACCATTCTGAACATCTCACAGTTCTATGACTATATGTACAAACTACCCTGCTTTAAGCCAAACACAGGGGCCTATCTCCCACCCAGCGCAAAGCAGCGCACAATGCAAGTGTCATTCCTAGTTTCCAGTAGGACCCAGTTGTCATTTTCACACACAGCGCACAAGTCACGTAAATAGTGACTAGAACTGCACTCATTGTTCGCCCTGGGCGTTGGTCTTAAAACGAGGTGTGGTCGGGTGCAGTGCTGGCGGATGGCTGCGAGGCAGCAGAAAAGAATTGCACCATAGACCGCGAAAAAAACTGGTCTGAAGTCGAGCAGTTCTTTAGATGCGCGTTACATAAGCGGTTTCAGGGTGCACGTACACTCTGCTTGTATATACAATGAAAGTGAATTGAAAACAACCTTTCAATGAAGGAAAAGTACACGAGAGGAAAAAATACAAAACTGAATTCAAAGAATTACTTCGTCTTCTGGAGCAAACGTTTGTACGTGGTGCCATGAATCTTTTCCAGATTCCACGAGCAATTGTTCAGTCGTGCATGTGTAACAACTGCAGTTAGGCTGGGATCAATACTCTGTATGACAGGTGAGAATCTGAATGACAAATATGAGATAACCTACCTAAACCTAAAGCAATTTTCTGCTGTGTGCATTCCGAAAACAACCAACATGTTATATAAGAAATACTGAGCTGTCAGCTGAATGTTTTTAATATATCTGCCCTTTGCGTGGTGATAATATACGATACATACTGCAGGGGTCGAATCTTATTTCTACCAAAGTGTCAACCGCCTTTAAGTTCCGACATAAGTGTAAGCCTGGTGACAAAATTAGGTTTTTATGTTCAGGGTAGGATAAATGATACCAGGTCAGTTCTGAAGGCGTGCGCTGGTGCCACATCCACCACAATACGGAACCACCCTGGGTCCTGGATGGCAACCACCCAGGCAGACAACCGGTCAGTCCCCACCTCTTGAAAGTACCCATCTATCTACCACAGCCAGGTGAAACGTGGGCGTCTCCTTGGCCTTCTCCAGTTGCTGGCGTCCTCAACACTGAGAGCACCTGCACAGAGAAACGCGCCACATGGCCAAAATGTCTCATCTGTCCTCATCTGAGTCTCTCTAAGTAACTGTTCATTTGACACAAAGTCACTCCAGCGATGTCCTCCAAAGAGACCTAGTACCAAAGACATCCAGTTGTCGTCTTAGGTCACTGGTTAGAGTCCAAATCTCACAACCATACAGTAAGTCAGGAAGCACCAACACCCTAAAGACTTGGACCTTCATTCTCCTGCAAAGATATCGGCATTGAAAACACCTCTGTCCAGCGACCTCATGACTCCATAAGCTCTTCCCAGACGTCTCTCAGTCGCAAAGGCTGAGGAACCAGAGACTCGAATGTCACTTCTCAGATAAGTGAAGCTCTCTACAAGATCAACACTTTGACTGCATACAGATACACTTCTGATGGCTGAGTTCAGGAAGTCATTGATAACTGGGTCTTAGTCGTGATCCAGGACAGTCCCAAACCCAGATACTCCAACTCCTCCCTCAGCTTCTCAAGTGGGTATCATCAGCGTATCCATTGATTCCACAAAGATCTCAGCATCTTCAAGGTCAGTAACTATTTCCTCGTCAACAAATACGAAATAAGGCACGTGGGCGGTCTGTCACAGAGCCAACCAAGATTATTTGAAGTTGTTGTAGAGGACAACCTGAAAATGTGTATTTTAGGGCTGCAAAATATGTTTGGAGGACACCTGGAGAGTTATGAGTTTACTGAAAAGTGCACAATATGACCCTTTTAAACCGGCCTGTTTTTATGTTTGACAAAATCTAATCTTGTTTGGAAGTGAATTTTTTTTTTTAACAGCAACGAGCTTCTAGATTTATTCTGCTGTTTTCAGTGCAAATGCTAAGTTTTGGCATTTAAAAAGGTAATTTCAAGGTTCGTTTGTGCAGAGAAAGTAACATAAAACATTAATGTCAATAATACACTATTTGAAAAACATTGTTTGGCAGAACTGATGACAGATTTAATTGATATGAGGTGCATTATTTCCACGCTGCAGCCTGACTGGAAAGCACAAGTCTGTAAAGCAATATTCTTCTCAGGACAGGAACCGTCAAACCACACAGTCTGGATTTACGGGACATGCACATTTAAAATAAAAGTGAGGAGAAAAAAAAGACGTATATATTTTTTTTCAGATGGCCCAGTTGTTTTACTGAATGTGGATATTTGTATCACAGAATGTGTCCTCATGAATGTCTGTGGTAAAATGTATATATAACCAAAGTTAACTGCTGCATGTACGTGTTTAACATTTCACAGAAATCCTCACTTTAGCTGGGCTGCTTTCGCTCACGGTGTGGTTTGTTCTTTTCTGTTTTATTTGGTGCTTCAGTTCAGATCTGTTGAGATCTTAAATGTGCTTCTAGATTTGGATAAATTATGAAATAAAATTGATTTTCAACTTAACTGCAGAGGAAAAAAGTGGACATGAAACAAATATCAGTGGTAACGATATTTTCATGGCTTGTGTATGTTGTGAGTATGGAGGTTTGTTCATGACAAAAACAGCAGAAAACACATTTTTTGCTGTTTTTTTAATTTTAATTTTTTGGTTCACTTTTGGCAGGTTCTAAGCGATAAAGAATGTGATTGACGAAACATGTTTTATATCATAATGGAACAATGGACAGTGGAATTTTAGCAGGATGACACTTTGTGTTTAAATTCAATAAAATCTGACTTCAGTTCAGAGTCGGGAGGAGGGATGAAATTTCTTGTCACTCTTTTATTTCACAAAGAAACTTCCATCACAGCCTTTTGAAACCCTTTTATAAATGAACTGTCCCAGAAAGGAATGTCTGTCTAAAATGTATTAAAGCCACATTTTTAAACATTATGAAATGAAAGTAAGTTTTCAATTTTAAAAAAAAACCTTCAAATTGTGGGGAAAATGAGCAGATTAAAGTCAAACTATATGGTTAACGTATAGATATGTGCAGAAGTGCCACAGCGTGAGCTGAAGTGGACGGTTTAGTCGTGTGCGTTGGCTGCACGTCGACATCGTGTCGTTCTTCTGATCCTGTGAATTATGTCGCGTATGAACCGTTACGTCACACGCTGCAATAAATACAAGCAAATGTTTGCATTCGGTTTATCTCTCATACAGGTGAAAACCAGTGTATTGAATTTCTGAACTGATACTGAAATACAGCAAAGGGTGATTTCATCAGGGTCAAAGGTCAAAAAGATTCTCAAAATTTTTTTAAAAAAGGAAATAGAACCTTGGGTCTGAGTAAATTAATTTTAATTTGGCTGTGTTACTATGGTAATGCTTCAGTTTTTGATTGTGTTCCACGGGAGCCGAAATAATTTTACACCAAATTTAAGGCCGTATGATAAACATTTTGTGAGATAATTTTTCTTAATTTGCCCTTTAATTGCAGGTTGTGCGAATATGATATTTAATCACACAATCCAATAATCCAATGCACTGTGATACATCACCACTAGCAGACTAATTACATCTCAAATTTGTTCTTCTCTGAAAGTCCACAAGAATTAGTGATTCGTTTACATACAGATGTAGATTTAGTTTCCAGTAACAGCTTCCTCGCTTCATGAAAGTACACCTGCTCTGATTATTATTATTTTTATTATTCATTTTCTATACCCATTTATTCCAGTTAAGGGTCACAGGAGGGCTGGGGCCTGTCCCAGTGGTCATTGGGTGAGAGGCGGGGTACACGCTGGACAGGCCGCCGGCCCATCACAGGATTATTATTATTATTATTATTGAATCAACGTACTCAGTCATCTAAAACCTAGCTTTTCTTTCCCCTTTTTTAGAGGCAAAGGCGTAAATATTGTGAAGTGTAAATACTGTATAACATCTACTGATGACGCGCTCCTTTATCGTGATCCTGCCTGAATTATAATGCAGTTTTACATTTATTGAGCAGAAAAATGCACATCTGTTAATTGCATTAGAATCCAACCTAACAGTCCTCCAATAAATGCGATGAAACTCTTGCCTTGTTTTTGTTGACACTGTGTCAGAGGTGTTGCTTCTGATTTGTGGTCACTGTTGAGGCTGCAGTGCTGCTGTATTTTTTTAAATATTTCTGCACTATATATATATATATATATAGTGCAGAAATATTTTAAAAAAATACAGCAGCATATATATATATATATATATCTATAATAGCTCGATATTGCGGTGAACAGCGCCATCTAGCGGAGAAAATGCACTGGACTCGAAACAAAGAGAACCAGCAGAGAATGTGGAGCAAACTTCAGCGTTGCAACGAAAGTTTCCTTTCCTCCAATCAGGTATGTTTAGAATTTTTTGTTTATCATTTTGTCATCAAAATTACAATTTCTAAACGATTTTCAAATGACAAGAGCTGTGATTTTTGATTAGGCTCTAATTTCTGATTTATTTTCAAAGATCACTCTTTAAACGTTGAGACTAAATGATCAGCAGCTGCTGAATGCACTAAAATGAACGTGTCTGTGATTTCAGAGGTACAGAGGTCTGGATAGACGACCCAGTTAACTTGCTGCCTGTTTTCATATTAACCTTCTTAACTCCTCTTTCAGTAAATTAGCGTGCCACACCTTTCTGCACAATCACTTGCTGTTATTATGACTGACCTTTAATGGGTAGTCCTTTGCCACAGCAGAGGGAAAGAGGAAAAATGTGCTCCATCATCACCAAAAAGTCTCAACAAACAGGACATTCCTTGTTAGTGCCGCACAATGAATGAACGGTCACACTCGGAAGCATTCACATCTGTTTACCATACACTACACGTGCACACTCGTTACTATACACTCAGTGGCCACTTTATTAGGTACACCTTGCTCGTACCGGGTTGGACCCTGTTTTGCCTTCAGAACTGCCTTAATTCTTCGTGGCATAGATTCAACAAGGTGTTGGAAACATTCCTCAGAGATGTTGGTCCATATTGACATGACGGGCGTTGCACAGTTGCCACACTGTTACACCACCAGCAGACTGAACTGTTCATACAAGGCAGGATGAATCCATGCTTTCATGTTGTTTACGCCAAATTCTGACCATCTGAATGTCCAGCTGAAATCGAGACTCATCAGACCAGGCAACGTTTTTCCAATCTGTTATTGTCCAATTTCTGTGAG
>OMMV01206326.1:0-24855 GCA_900302635.1 Chatrabus melanurus | reverse complement strand
AATACGTAGGGTTAGGGTTAGTGATTTAGTGAGCGAGTGATTTAGTCCATCCCAGCCAGCTTGTGAAGATAACTCAAAAACAATAAAACAACTAGAAGCAGTGCGTAAAGCCCCACAGGGGGATGTCCCAGGGATGAAGAAACACGAAACAAAAGAATCCTTTTTTTTTTTTATTAATTAGTCAATATACAATAACTTTCATATGAGCCAAACATCAAGCCTCTATCTTAAGTAGAAGCTGAGATATTCAAGAAAGAATTTTCCCTAGCAACCATGGTTACCATAGCAACCAAATTGACATGTCATGAAAGACCTTCCAAAGCCCTTTCATATGAACTCAACATCAAGTCTCTATCTTAAGTGGTTGCTGAGATATGACCCAAGTAGAGAAAGGTCAAGCTTGGCGGGACATCGTAACGGAGAGACAGACACAGCTGATCAGTGTATTTATTCTTCCTGTGTAATAATGTTGCATAATACTGTCAGACTTTTAGTAGGCTAACAACATTTTAAACATGTTTCACTGCTGAGTAATTCAATAACAAAATATAGCAGCGTAAATACATCCTTAATGCTTTCTTCAAGCAGTGACAGGATTAACTCCAACACTGTAAATCATTACAGAAAACCAGATGACTGCTGCTTCTTGAAAACCTGCAGCCTTTTATTTGAAGGATTTAGGGGGTCTTTATTAGCATGAAGTAGCGCATTCATAACCATTTGTGCATCAGTGTATAATTACCTGCAACAATGAACCAATGTGTTTTCATGAGCTTAAAATAATCATCATCTCTCGTCCATGGATGGAGTGGAAGAAGCTGAAACGATGTGGCCTGCCCAGAGTTTCCCATCCCGCATCAAATGCAATAATTCTGTTTCCTGTAAGTCAGTGTCCTGGGAGATAGTGTCTGGGAAGGTGAGTGGTCTTCTACCTCTGTCAGCACGTCCGCCTGATGGTGTCCAGAATATCAACCTGGAGATTGGCTGATTATTCTAGCGGACCCGGTGGCGGTTGTAGATATGAGTGGTAACTTGCCATATACTTCTCTGTTGGGAATGTGGTCCTTCCAGCTGATGTTGAGTGCTCTACGTAACAGCTGTGTGTAACATCCGTCAATCATCTTAGTATGCCTATAATCCTACAAAATGACTAACATTATGAAAATTGGTTGACAAATGGCAGAAATAGGTGCATAGTTTTGAGGGTGCCAAAAGCCCCCCCCCCCGGGAAGGGGCTGAAAATTTCAACCCCCATCATTTTCTGACAGTCTGGCCCCTAATGAAGCCAAAACAGCCAAAAACAAAAAAATCAATTTCAGCACAAAACTCCTGCGGGAGTACGTATCATACCACACTATAAACAAAACACTGATGTTTAGACTGATCGTTAAACTAGCTACGCGACTCTCGCCGCCCTGCCAAAGTGAGCCTGCCCACTCACAGTGGCTTTGTCAGAGTGCAGCACCAAAATGAGCTGTTTATGACAGCTGGAAAGTCCAACACAGATGTACAAAGACTCAGAAGTGGACTGGGGCGCACAAAGACTTTGCAATCTTTTAAAAACCATCAATCAGCTGGTCAATACTGATACCTGGATAGTATATACCCTAGACAGGATGTAAAAAAAATTACAAAGAAATAGTGGATGGACTGTATTTCTATAGCTCCTTTCCATCTGAACACATGTGCCCACTGCATTTTATAATGATGCCACGCAAGGGCTACAAGTGTCCACCAAATTATTTCAAGATCAGTGTCTTGGTGATGGGTCCTGGAGTATTTGGGAATCAACCACATTGGTTACTGGACAGTACGCTTTGCCACCTTGCTATAAGTCTCTCCCAGAAAAAAAGGCAACGACTGAGCAACCCTAGTTGGTGTAAAATAAATAAATAAATCATTTCAGGCGGAGCAAGAATGTCCTTTCTGTGATTGAACCTCCACACAGACAGACCTGCAACATGCACACAACTGTTCTCGCTGCCTTTTTGCTTTTCTTTTTGAGGTGGTGTGAGGGTAAAAATACTGTTTAAAATAAGTGTTTGAATGTTTTCAAAAACTCTAAATGCTTTTAATAAATGGTAGGTGGGATGGGGAGCGGACGTGTAGCCAGACAGCTCTGCATTCTCTGGATTCTCCCATAATTTGGACTTCAGCAGCATCACTCAGACAACAGAATCATTAAACCATCTCAAATGTTTTTGCGATTTAACCTGTAATTATAGAAAAGTGTCTGAGTCTGTTTTTGTAGATGTCGGCTATGCCGTCGGACTGGCTGGGTACATATAGAAATGCGTATACGTCAACCGCACAAACACGTGCGCATACAAATTGACATAACAGCAAGGGTCGTAAACAACACATACAAATGTGAATATATCGACGTTATTTCACACAAAATGCAGTTATCTTTTCTGCAGTGTTTGACCTGCCGCATCAAAATCTGCACCCAAAGCAGATTTTTGGACTGGTTATATTACCATTAATTTAATGTCACATTATTCTCAGCATCCAAAACCATTTCCCCTCTGAACTGCATCAGCATCACTTAAAAGACTAGTATGGGGGTGATTTCTTTGGTATCATTGGTCAAAACAGGCATTTCTGGTCATTTTCATTAACATTTTTAATTGGAAGAAACTTGGGTTCCTTGAGTAATTTAGGCTAAGATCTGCTCTCTAACCTCAATGGTTATTGAGATACAACAAGGGGCTATTTTTTCTGAGGTCAGTGGTCATATTCAGTTCCCATCTTTAAAAAAGGGGACTGGAGTGTGTACTTCAATTATAAAGGAATCACACTTCTTGGCCTTCTTGGGAAAGTCTATGCCAGGGCGCTACAGAGGAGAATTAGACTGATAATCGAACCTCTGATTCAGGAGGAGCAATGCGGGTTCCGTCCTGGTTGTGGAACGGTGGACCAGCTCTTTACCCTTGCACTGTTATTAGAAGGGGCTGAGCAGTATGCCCAACTAGTCTACATGTGTTTTGTGGACTTGGAAATGGGGTATGACCGGGTCCCCTGAGGTTCCTGTGTGGGGTGCTGCAGGAATATGGGATACCGGGACCACTGCATCGCACAAGCTTGTCTATATACAACCAAAGTATGAGTATCCCCATTCTCGGCATCACATCAGACCTATTCCCGGTGGGTGTTGGACTGTGCCAGGGCTGCCCCAGGGCTGATTTTCATAGAGAGGATTTCAAGGTGGAGTCAGGGATTGGAGGGTGTCCAGTTTGGTAACTTCAGAATTGCATCTCTGCTTTTTTGCGGATGATGTCATTCTGTTGGCTTCATCAGACAGTGCCCTCTGATGTGCACTGGGCAGGTTTGAAGCAGAGTATTAAGTGACTGGGATGAGGATCAGCACCTCCAAATCTGAGACTGTGGTCCTCTGTCAGAAAAGGGTGGATTGTCCCGTCTAGGTCAGGGGAGAGTTATTGCCCCAAGTGGAGGAGTTCAAGTATCTCGGGTTCTTATTCACAAGTGGGGGTAAGATGGAACGCGAGATTGACAGACTGATTGGGGCTGCGTCTGAGGTCCTGTGGACGCTGTGCTAGACTGTGGTGAAGAAAGAGCTGAGCCAGAAGGCGAGGCTCTCGATTTACGATCCTATCCTCACCTATGGTCATGAGCTTTGGGTAAAGACCGAAAGAACAAGGTCGCAGGTACAAGTGGCGGAAATGAGGTTTCCTTGTTTGGGTATCTGGGCTTACACTCAGGGACAGGTTGAGAAGCTTGAATATCCGGGAGGGACGCTGAGTAGAGTCACTGTTTCTTTGCATCGAAAAGAGCCAGCTGAAGTGGTTCCAGCATGTGGTGAGGATATACCCTGGTCACCTCCCTAGGGAGGCAACCACTAGGTGTTTTATCACATTTACATCTCCAGTTATAAAAACAGAATCCCACTTGGAACTTGACATTGCGCATGATGCTGTGATCTTTGCGGAGTCGATAGATGAGAGAGACATTAGAGAGACTCAGCTGAGGAATACTGCTGGCATTGTAAGAGAATGTCAGTGACAACATTATACCCATGTGTCGTGCTTCTCTGGGCATAATCCAGCCCTCAGGTGCCTCAGTGTTGACGATCCCAGCAACTGGAAAAAGCCAAGAGGACGATCATGTTTCACCTGGCTGTGACCGATAGATGGCTTCTTTTGGGAAGTGGGCATGGGCGGCTTGTATGTCTGGGTGGTTTCTATCCAGGAACCAGGGCGGGCCCATATTGTGGTGGCGCCAATGCCGTGCATCGCCGCATGCTCCCATGCGTATCAAGCTTTTCATGTTTCCAGTCACAGTGACTGAACAGAAGGTCAGAAATGGGGCAAAGTATATATTTTTGGATTCAGTGAGATCAGATGAGTAATTTGGTAACATTTTCAACAGGATCGGAGCATTTTGGTAGTTTGACCCCAGTTGACCCCAACCAAAAATGTCCACGACATTGAAGAGAGACACCCCAGCCAAATTTGTCCAGTATCCTTCAGGGAACCCAAACTTTATATTGCACTTTCTAGTATCAAATTATACAATTCAAAGGACATTAACATCAGCAATTGCACATCAAAATTACCACAATTAAAACGAACAAATTAAACACAGTATAAAAATATGAATCTCATTATAACACAATAAAACTTAAAATGTATGGACATAATTTAAAATATAGCTCACTTAGTTTACAACACACATCCCCAGAAGTTTGATGAGACCAAATCCTCCCCAGTGGATAAATTATCCAGGCAGAATTACATACAAGACAGTGATATACAACTCAGAAATGATAAATTATTAGTCAGAGAGAACAGATGTGTCTTTAGTCTGGACTTAAAAGACTCAACAAAATCAAACTCATCCCAGGGGGCAGACTTTTAAACTGAAGAGATGCACGGTCGGTGAAAGCTCTGCAGCCCGCAGTCATCTTACACATGCACAAATCGTCTTTACGTCTGATTTTTGGAAATATTGTGTGGTCCAATGTGTGGATCTGTGCGACGATGAATATTTACGGTAGCACGGCGTTCCATTACTCTGAACGTACAGACACGTCGAACGACGACAGCACGATGGGTTTTCGACTACCGAGGCCTCAAAGTCACAAACGTGCAATTACACAGCCGCTCGGATCAAAGCTCTCCATTCCTGCCAATGCTGTGAAGAATGTCACACATGAAGCCCAGCGGCACAGTTCTGCACAGTCTTGCATGACCCCAGAGAACTGTCTGTGCTCGATAATTGAAGGCTAAAGGATCTTTAATGTTTTTGCTTTTGAATATTTCTCTGTTGATTAATATGTGACTCATTAACTTTCATCAGGGTGAGTTACTTCTTTTTTTTTTAAGTACATTTTTACGGGACTCTGATGTGCTTTTTATTGCTTTTTGGTTAAACTTCTGTAAATAACGACTTCTTACTCGACTACAGCAGGAATATTTGGCTTTGACTTTAAACGAGTCAGAAACTGGAGTCTGCAGCAAAGGATTTCATATCACGTTTGTTCATACCGTTTGTGTGCGTATGTTTAGGTTCTTCTTTTTTTTTTTATCAGTCACGTGGAAAAGCAATAAGTGAAAATAGCCATTACCCTCTGTGTCACATTAGTCTATGCTAGTCCTAGCTCATTGTCCTGGAAAAACAAACACTGTTTGTCTGATTAAGGCTTGTAGAGCAAAAATTGTAATTTTTCATTTTTGTATTCAGTAATTCCACTTGGTAACAATTGCAAATGTACTGAGGCTATCTATGCACAAAAGTGGTTCCATTATGCTTTCAGTGTCCTTCATCATTCTATACACAACTGCAAGAGAGAGTCAGTCTGCTGTCACGGCCATTACTGTTTGTACCTCAAGATTAGAAGTTCCAACTGTCCTTTGATTAGATGTTCTGTTATATGTGTACAGGAATGATTGCAGGCGACTATTTATAAGTAGAATTCAGACAGTAATCCTTTGTCAGTCAGGCTCAGTTAGTCCTCAGGGGTCCTTGTGTGCAAAAAATGTACTCTAAGTTACTCAATGGAATTTTGAAGTAGACTATTTCCCTCATCAGAAAAACTTGGTTAATATTTTCAAAACCTGGCAAAAAGTCAGAAAACAGCACGCCTTTCTTGGAGGTCGGCCAAAATTCTCGGATCAATAATTTGGGGTAGGGGAAATCAAGAGGCTTATTACGTTGAGGTTTTTCATCATAGATCAATAAATTACCACTCATATTATTGGTCTTGGAATGCTCTTTCACCTTGTAAGTGAATAATAGTTTTTGTGATCAAATTAAGGATGGGGTCACAAGAGGTCAAAAGGTCGCAAAAATTAGGGTCAAGTGAAAATTGCACGTACTGCTTCTAATCTCCCTTGAATTCATACCTGCACTGAAAAAAAAGCCTGTTGGCTTTACATGATTCAAATATGTACATTGGTTGCACATGATCAGAATGTGTCCAAATAAGTTTCTTATGTAAAAATGGTTTACTCCAAAATTCCATTGAGTAACTTAAGGTACAAGCTGGTGCATTAACAGGCTGCATGCAACTAACAATTATTTTTAAGTGATTAGATCAATTGGCAAACTGAACAAATAATCAATACATTAAAGGGATTTTAAATTAATCTATCATTTAATTTTATTTCTGATTATTCAGTTTATCCAGAGGTTAATTTACCAATTAAATACGTTGTACCACAAAGCTTTCAAACTGTTATTCAAGCATTATTTCATAAAAACATTTATTTTACAAACTTAAACTTGATATTCTGCACACCTGCAGAATATCAAGATCGGAGACAGCAGTGGGAGAGAGCGAGAGAGAACTGTTCTAGGGGGAAGGAGAAGTTCCAGGGGCCAGACTTAACATCTCACAATGTTAAAAAAAGTGAAAAAAAAGTTCCTGGATCTGCCCCCTTAATCGGATCCGTTCCAAAAGTTAATGGTGTCCTCTTTGGGCCATTCCCCACTCTTCCACAAAGTTTCAAGAAAATCGGTTCAGTAGTTTTTCTGTAATCCTGCTAAAAGAGAAACAAACAAACCGCACTGAAAACATTACCTCCTTGGCAGAGTTAATATATCTACTCATCAGAATTCAACTAATTATCAGTATATGCTGCCATATTCTACTTCTCGTTATATTTTGGGGGTTAGCGCAACGTCATTGTCTTGCATCATTATCCAAGTTTGTCACGTCTGGTCAGGTTTGGGAGCATGTCATCGGGTCCACCACACTATGAAGCTATTCTGGGTCCTGATTGGGAACCACCCAGGCTCACCCTCTAAATTGGACATGCCCCAAATCCACTGGTGCTTTCTGTTTTAGACCGTGCTATAGATCATCAGGGTGGGACCCCAAGTCTCGCATCCATACGGTCGGACAGAAAGCCCCAGGATCCTGAAGACTTGTACCTTCGTGCTCCTGCAAAGGCATCACCAGACACCGTTCTCCATGGACCTTGTGACTTCCCAGGTGCGATTCTTTTTGCAAGTCTGACACATTCACCACATACAGATACACTTCTGATGGCCGAGTCCAAGAAGTCATTGAAAGCCTGGATCTTCATCTCGATCCGGGACAATCGCAAACCCAGACACTCAGACTCCTCAAGTTAAAACATATTCCCAAAACAAATTGCGTACTCTGGATTCTATAATCAGATCATCTTTTTAAGAGTCCTGAAATGTCCCATTTTCAGGTTGCATGCTTTAATGTCTCTGATGTATTTTTGGCTATAAACTATGTGTTATGAAGACACCTGGTGTCCCATATGTGGCTGTTTATAAGGTGTATAAAAAAAGACACCCTTTAAAACTGAACTACTAACAGCAACTAAGAAAAACTGCAGGGGAAAAAAAAAAATTAAATATAAAATCAACACCAAGTGTTGTAAAAAACATCAGACAGGACCAAGTTTCAGAATAAACAGGTTGGAGACAAAGAGTCTCCTGCAGTTTCTATCTCGGGAAGAAGAGCAAACCGTAATGGTGCGGATTGAGTGTTTATTTGGAAAAATACAATTCCAATGCCATTTCATTGTTCAATAAAATGTCCCAAAAACGGACCAAAGTGCAACTAAAAACAGAAGTTTTCCCAGTGTGCCTCACTTGCTGTCCATGCCCGTGCACTTTCGTCTTTCATATTTATCAGCCTGAGTACAGTTTGCATGCATTCATGTACGCATATTTGGCTTTGCACAGAATTCACAGAACGATTTACGCCGACAGCCTGCCGGATCAGCCGCGACACAACCATAAAATAACAGTCTGATTGCTGCTGGAACACTTACCGTCTACATATCTCAACAACATCAGCGATGCGACTAAAAAGAAATAAATCTGTCATCCCCCACGTAAACTCTACATCAGAATACGGCTGGCAGTTTTTAATGAAGACAATTTTAGAGTTTCACAGTAGGCTGGTTTTGAACTTCACATCTTGTGGCAACTGGGGTTTGTTAAACCCGCAAACGGTTGCACATGTGGGGTTACTGTCTTTGGTCCTGTGTCAATCCCTCTCAGAGAACCTTGATCTGATTTGGACCAAAGGGTCAACCAAGGACAAAGTGATTTGATTTTGAGATAAATCGGTAAAAAGTCATGGTCACAAGGCAAGGTCAAAATTTTGACCAAATGCTTATATATCAAATACTAATAAAAGGTAGACCTCTGCCTGATAGTCAAAAGTAATTCTACAGCCAGTCCTTGAAAGCTTCCAAGTTCATGTCATGGATTGTCTCGAAACAAAAAAATGTAAAGCTTCTACTGAATGCATCTAACTTTGCAACATTCTAAAGCTCATTTCCGAATACTTTAAAGAAAAAAAATGAAATCTTTAAGTTTGGCCATCAGACCTAAATTTGATCACTGGTAAAGGCGCAGTCACACCTAGACGTTTGGCCCAATGTCGATGAAGGTATTTGCAACCGTCAGTGTCTGCTAGCCTCCGCTAGTTGCCGCTGAGCTCCGCCGTCCTCCACCGATGAACGTCGACCACGCCAAAAAGTTTTCAACATGTTGAATATTCCTCGGCGTTTGCCGACATACCTCTGGCTACGTTGGGGAAAGTTAATCTCCGCTACGACCAAGTTACCCTCCGTTAGCATCCGCTAGCTTCCGCTGGCTGAAGTTACTGGTGCGATCGTCTACGCTGGCTAACTTTTGGGGCGCTGCTTCGCCCTGCCTGCTCAGAATCACTGGACAGTGGCGTGTCGAACCCCTCTCCCGCACGTTGCCACGTTCGCAAAAGTCCTGCTTGTTCCAATGGAGCGCTGGCTAACGTTCGCCTCCGCTGGCACCATGTTGTGGAACACCGTGTTGCGTTTGAGGTTTGCTACCAAAGTCCGGTAACATGAGTTTTGCTGACATTTGGCCAATTTTCTTGATTTTGCCCTGCGTTCACCACACGCTGGGGTAAACGTCACAGTGTGACTGTGCATTAAGTGTATTTGTAAGCTTCATCAATTGCTTATTTAACATCCTTTCAATTAGCTTCTTTTCAATTTTATGGTTTACAAAGTGGTTGCTAGTCGTGTAACAGGGTTTTTTTGGGGGGGGGTCATTCCCTGAGACTAGCGGGTCATGCACAGGGGCGCAGAGTTATTTGAGTGAGTGAGTCTAAAAATTTCTTTAGGTAACTCCATAATAACGACTGCGTATTTGGCTCTGAAATTTTACGCTCTGATAGATAGAGGTGAGGACCAGCCAACGTCCTGTTTTTTGGCCATGCTGTCATATTTTAACATGCAAAATAAAATAAAATAAAGACAGACAGGCCTATCAAGCTGTTTGTGAAGCCTTGCTGCTAATTGCAAGGTCCTGGTGGCCACTGCTGCGTGTCATAATTTACAATCCGTTCTCTTTGGACATTGACAAAGTTTTTTGGTTTTTTTTAATCATACCACACCATATTTGTGTGGCAGTGTGGTGGCCAAGCAGTTAGTGTGCTTACTTCCAAAACAGAAGCTTCCCGGTACAAGATCACCCCTTCCTGTTCTCCATGTAATGTGGAGTTGCGTCAGGAAGGGCGTCCGGCATAAAACTTGCGCCAAATCAGTATACAGAGCCACGTCAGATCTGATGTGGCTTTACCACAGCATATTTGTGATGAAATCAAGCATGAATGTGAATTTAAAGTGCCGACTTTCACCTTTATTTGAGGGTATTTATATCCAAATCTGGTTAACGCTGTAAGAATCAGTAATTGTTTTTGCATGATCCTCCCCCTTTTTAAGGAAAATTTAAATGTGCAAAAATCTAATTTTAACAAAAGGACAGCTATAAAATTAACACAGTGGAAGAAAAGAAATGGAAAAGGATCAAGTGGAAAAAGTTAAGCACAAAGAGGAAAATACGACAGCAGAGAGATTAAAGACAGAAAATAAGATAAAGAATTAAAATGATAGTTTGTCCTTTTTACACATTTACAAATTAAACTGAACTTTCCCTTCTCTTTTCATATTTTTTTTCCGAAACAACATTAAACCCAGTTTTGATTCAGGTTCCTAACTGAGCTCAAACGATTGTGAAACAGTTTGCCGCCTGAATTTTGAATTGTTCATAAACAAAGTCTGGGTCAGCCGCTGCGGTTCAGCCGGGAAGTCAACAGATTATGAAACAGACAAAACCTTTGGCTTTCTACAACACAAACAGAACTCTAAAATAAAAACCGAAACGGCAACATCCACAGCTGGCTGGAAGAGCACGGCGAGGAACAAACCTGGCAACAATCTGGGATGGTTTTTCTTTTTCAAATTTAAAAACATAATTCAATAAATTAAATTTTCCAAATGAAATACAAATTGAGTCACTGTAGAGAAGATGCAAAACCAGCTTTTTGGACAGCGCCTAAAGGTCTGGACTCCATTTGTGTCTATAAAAGTATTAGAAGAAGAGAAAAACAAAAGCTATAATGTGATTCTCCTCCTGCAGGTCTGTTTTATTCTTAGTTTCCACCCCCGGGTAGCTGCAGCGTCCGACTTCCAGGAACCTGCAGAAATTTCCATGAATAATACAGTTATTATTGTGTGTACGTGTTTGGTATGTGCATACACGCACAAGCACAATGTCACGATCACGCCAGCGAAACGCCTGAGTCACAGCCACAGCTGAGACATGTGGTCACCTAAATTTGTCCGCTGCTTAATAACCTTTCGGTCGCTCGTGTATGAGCATTAAATTGTTTTTCTTTTCTTGACAACTTTATTCCAAACGCCCATTTAGAACAATCAAATGTAGAATCTGTCTACAACAACAAGCCGGTTTAAAACGGCAAAAGAAAATACACTTTAGTTGTTCAAGCGTTAGCTTAGCTCTTGTGCTTTTAGTTTGTCAGTGTTCAAGTTTTTTCTTTTTCTTTTTTGTTTAAAATGAGAGGGAATTTCAGGATTGAAGCAGAAGTAAAGGCCCAGTCACACTGTGACGTTTACCTCAGCGTTTGGCGAACGCGGAGAAAGGAAGAGAGAGGTAGCCAAACGTCAGCAAAAATCACATTCCCGGAGTTTGGTAGCGAACCTTAAACGCAGCACCGCATTCCACAACGTAATGCTAGTAGAGGCCAGCAGAGGTGGGCGCTAGCCAGCGCGCCATTAGAACAAACGGGACCTTTGTCAACGTGGCAACGTGCGGGACAGGGGTTTGACACACTGCTGTCCGGTGATTCTGAGCAGGCAGGGCGAAGCAGCGCCCAGCGCAGACGATCGCACCAGTAACTTAGGCTAGCGGATGCTACCGGATGCTACCGAAGGCCAATGAAGGCCAACGAAGGCTAACGAAGGCCAACGAAGGCTGCCTTGGCCGTGGCAGAGATCAACTTTCTCTACCAGTCTCCAACGAAGCCAGAGGTATGTCGGCATTTGCCAAAATATTTTCAACATTTTGAAAATTGGAAGCGGCCGCCGTTCATCAGCGAACAACGGCGAAGGCCAGCACAGACTACCGTAGGCTAGCGATCACCGACGAATGCAAATACGCTCATATACATTGGCCCAAACGCAGAGGTGTGACTGCGCCTTTAACAACAAAAAAATCCATTTCAAGGAAAAGGGGAACGTTGGCATTTTTCAACCTGGGCTCTAGTTTTCGATATTTTGGGGTGATTCTGGTAGCGTGGAGAGGATTACTACAGGAAAAGGAGTAGCGCGAGGAACGCCGTCTTATCGGCAATCGACTTAGAATAACACGGAGGCGCGCGGCGCCACCGAATGGACTGGAGCCCAAGGTAAGTGGCTAACTGTATAGTCAGTCGACTTAAAAAGTTCATTTACATTTAGTGAGTTAAACATGCGCACATTTACCTCCGTTGGGATCCTTTCCATGCTACCAAACACTTCTAATGACATTTTCGCCTGTTCGGCGGTGACAAGAAGCGGCTTACTCTGAGGCCCAGTCCACATGGCTGCGTTTTCCTTGGGAGCGTCGGCTTAAAACGAATACGGCACGTGACCGTATCTGAAAATATCTGCGTCCAAATGGAGCCGTGCTCGCTTCTTCTTCGGCATTTGGAGCGCACTGTAGTGCAGAGCAAATGGAAACGGTGTCACGTGTTGCCATCGTATTGGCAGGAGGCCGATAGTGGCGCACACGGGGCTTTGGTGCGCTCGATAGAAGCAGGGTTTGCGCCATACTTTCTGTGGTCCATGGATAGGCCATGTGCAGATTTTACGGCGCTGTTAAAACCAACAACCATGTCAAAAACACTCCATCATTGCTGACCTGTGGAAATGTGTGCTCTTCTTCCACGCTTCACAGACACCAGGGTTTTTCCCCTAATGCATTTTAGGGGGGGAATGCCGGGTTTTCTTCCCCCCCTAAATTTTGTCTTCCCCCCCTGAAATGGGTTGACTTCCCCCCCTGGAAAATAAAGAAAATTATTTAATTGCTGCATTTATTTATTATCATCCATGCATTCATAGTATCATATAGTCATTCACAAAACAATATGCCTCACTTTAGCGTTTCTCCACAATCTGGAGGTCGTTTTCTAACATCGCCGTTTTGGGGTGGTGAAAACGGCAGATTCGTGTGGATGAAAGGCCAAAACGGATAATTAGCCATTTTCCTGTGAAAACGTAACCGTGTGGACTATGCCTGGGTGTTTTTCACTTGCCCCATTCGGTAACATGGTCACCGCCGTTATGGTGCAGCCTCCAGTGAGTAAATTAAGAAGTACATGAAGGGAGTGTACAGTCTTACACCTTTCTAAAAATTATATTCTTCTATTTGTGGAAAAACCTTTACTTCAAAAGGTTCAAATTCAAATTGATTGCTATCCATTTTTGATGTTTATTACTTCAGCCAACTCACTGCCAATTCCTTGGAGTTGAGGTTAAGCTTTATCTGTAATTCAAAATGTAATCATGTTTATTCTGTCGTTGGCTCGGTACATGCATTATCGTCCCGTTTTCTGTATATTTGAGCTACAAAGACAGATCCCTTGCCTGGATTCCAGCTGAAGGTGGAATTGGGATAAAGTTTTACTCCAAAGAGATAGACGCATCTGAATTATAGGTCTGAAATATACATTGAAGTTCCAGTCTGGGTTCGGAGCTCTGGGTGGTTCACTAACAACCTTTCTCAGACATTCCTCTTCTAAAGCTGCCCGAGGCCAAAGCGCGCCTGTATAAGGGAGAGGGCATAAAACACACTAAAGTCTGCCTGCATGTATTTTAATCCTCTTGATGACTGATGTATTACACTGTGATGTCTACAATCGTTATCAACAGGGTAAAAAGTCCTTCAACCAGCTCTGTTTTGTTTGGCCTTCGTTACAAATATTATGTCTTCTGTTGATTTTGTAGTCTGAGGATGCACTTTAGTGAGGGTGGTGCTGGATTTAGGTTCTCGTCAATTCTCTCAGCAGATTCATATGTAACGATTGCGTAACACACTTCTTTGACACTTAAAGACCTGCTTTTGGATTTCCAATGGAATTATGACCCACAAAAACGTGGTGAGGAAATGCATATTAAGCACATTAATAGTCAGGCCAGGTCTGGGAGCATGCACTGGTGCTGCACATTAGCGCATCCACAATAATACAGAACCGCCTTGGGTCCTGGATGGCAACCATAGACTGCCGATGTCACCATAGGTTTTTTTTTTGAAGAGCAGTTTTGACGCTCAAACAGGGCAGTTCCAAATGTCACCATCTTGGCAGTGCCTAAGGCCACGTTTACACGTAACCGGGTATTTACAGAAAAGGATATTTCTCCCTTTCCGTTTCCAAAAGAGTTTTCATTTACAAGAACCCGCATAAATACGCCGTCAGGAGCATGCCAAACCTGTAGGTGGCAGTGTAATGAGAAGCTCAAACCACGTTAGCCAATCAAAATCCTGCAAAAAGCAACAACAACGAATGAGTTGTTTCCACTCTGATTCCTCACTCAGCTTATATCGGTATTACTGTATATAAAATATATACACTAATATAGCTATCTATTAGTGTATGTCAACTACTTAAATGATTTTCGCAATTATATATGTAAAAATCAGTCTTGCTGTAAAATATTTTCAACAACTCGGCACATGTGAGTGCATACAATATCGTAAACCAACTGAATAGTTTGGAGTGACCTGCTCATCATGTTAAATTACACCTGGCCCCTTTTCTTCGTTAGATCATAGTAGCTGTCTGAGTAATATAATGGTTCAGAGGTACGTCTTCATGTCAGCTTACACACACAAAACCATTCCCAAAGTTCTGCACTTACAATATGTTCCAAATGGCTAGGATCCTGCGAGTGTGAGTTATTCAGGCAGCCAACTCGGGCATTTAATTCCCTCCACATAGACTACAGCATCCATCTGTATATAATATTGTGTTTGAATTGGCTCCAACAATGAGGGAGGTATGGGTGGAGGCAAAAAATGATTGACATTGATGACTACTGAACTGCAGCCCATGTCAGCATTTAGAACATGCAGAATGAACAGTGTATTGTATGTATTGGAACCACTACAGAAACATTTGTACCATATCATCGTAAAGCTAGACCACTCCCAAAGCTCAGACTTGTGATGGTTGTCCAAGTCTTGGGCGGCCGAACAATTCAGATGTGGTGAGCGCCTGATTATGGGCCACTTCATTAGTAGCTTTATTCTCTGATGTTGAGAAGATGTTGAACTAAGGGTGAGCCATTCAGTTTGGTCCAACTGTTGACTCAACAGGTCCGAAAAGTCACATTGGGAATAATTATGAAGCCACAAAATTGACGCCACAAGCCAAAAGGAGGCAACAACTCTGAGGGGAAGAGCCAGACAAAGGTTGATGTGAACCCATGTCTCTGAAGTGGGTGACTACTTTTCATTCAGGCACTTAGATCATCCTGCTAAGAAGGTCCAACTTCATAGTTGACTGAATTCATTACGCGTTTCTGTTTTTAAGCGCTCTGGGAATCCTATGATGGCCTGGATACAACACTAATGGTGTTTTGAAAAAGCCAGTCTGTGGTATTTGTGTCTTGTACTGTGTGTAATGACCGAGTACACCCACACTTTACCAGTACAAGTTACTACTATCCACCTACCCTCATCATGTAATGTTTATTTATATGGCATGATCATGGTTAAATTGAAAGAATATTTTCCACGTGTTTAGTCTGACATCAACTTCACACCTCTCAACCATTTGCCATTGTTGCTATATAGCCTGGTTAGTTTCTGCAGAGATTGGTAGGGTTTTTATTTAAAGGGATCAAATACCAATGTCTTGTCGGACCTCTTGGCATTGGTACAGGGATGTTTATGGTGCCCCTTCGTGTTTGCACGTACATCAGCCCAGGGCGTTGTTCCAAAATTAAGGCCTGCAACCTACTGGGGTTTTGGAACCTGGTGTTACACCAAATTCTGTGACGGTTGTGAATGTTTAGCTATTTCATCTAATTGTCAAATGTTTTTTTTAACTCAAGTCACAAAATGGCGTATCAAATGTTTTTATTTGGGGTCAAATAATTTGATTGCTGTGTTGTTCATTTTCAGAGCAGCATGGAGGCGCGAGCGGTGAGCATGTTTGCCTGCCAAACAGAAGGTCCCCACTTCAAGGCCACCAATGCCCCATGCCTAAAACTTGTGCCAAATCAACATGCAGATCCATACCGGATCCGGACCCCACGCAAAATGGGAAGAAGTTAAAAGAAGTTTGTTTTAATGGTCCTTTTTCGCATGTCTGCCCGCGTGGTTGTTGTTACAACTCAAAGCAATTCCATCAGTTGGTGGATGCTGAAACGTGTGGCAGCAGTGCATACTTTCAAGCATGACTTGACCTGGGCGCATTACGTTTTCATACATTTTACTGCAAATCTTTGGCTGCACATGTTTGTCAAGTAGTTGGCTTTGCGCTTTCAAACATGCATACTTTAGTACTGGCAAGATGAAGTAGTAAAATTCATAATCGTCACAAAATCGGGTGGAACATCATTACCAACCAACCCAGTGCTCAGTACGCATCCACCTCCAGGCTGTTGGGTATGTCTGGTTTCGGACACCTGTCTTTCTTATCATTATAACTATGTTGGACTAAACTGAGTCTACTGTAGTTACTCATAAGGGCCTGTGTAGTCGGGGCTATATTTGTGTGAGGGTGTGGCTGCAGAAGAGGCTGTGGTCATGTTGTGGTCGGACTCTCAGATCAGACCAGACAGTTAGTCAGTGAAGAGGAGAGAGGGGAAGAGATGCTAGAAAAGGAGAAGAGCAACAGGAAACTAGGAAGTGGCACAATAGGTTGTGATCCTTTTAGCCATTTTGTTCTTTTGCAACTTTTAAATTGATAATACTTGGGACATGCTGGTTTCCATAGCTGTGTGACTGTGCTGTTCTGAAATCCCAGCTACAACTCTATACACTAATTTAGCAGTGACTGTACATGGGAATTGTTTTATTGGATAGATTCAAAGTTGACTTGCTAAAATATACATAGAGGGTTTGGTTGAGAGTTTGTGCATGCACCCTTCTTTTGTGCTGCTGAAGGGTCACTGAGCAGTAGCTCTGCAGTACCAGTAATACTCCTCTAGTGCAGGAAGTCTACTCTACACAGAATCTATTCTACAGTCACCTCACCGGAGGGTCATCGTCTTTCTGCCTGAATTTTCCGTAACACACCGACCTGGTGAAACCACAAAGAAGGTGTTTTCCAACATTACCTAGCCACTTGTTATATTGTAGGTCTAGACAACAATGCATAGTATCCTGTGGCGAAAGTAGTGTGCGCCGCAATGATACTGTATCACACACCACAGTGAGGTTGTATAAGACATGAGGTCGGTTTGTTGTTATAACAGACTAAACTATCAATTACTGTCCAAAACACACTTTTTTAACCCATTTAACCAGGTCACTCAGGTGGATGCTCAATACGTTTTGCCATAGGTGATCCATTACTTGTCATTAATCTTCAAATACACCTTGCAGTGCAGTTGGACCCAGAGTAGTACCAGCTCAGCTCACCCCACCCACCAACTTCAGCAGCCCTGCACCACCCTTGGGGGCCCTGATGTGTTACAAGGGTGCAGGCACACAGCCCCCCCACTAAATCGACAAGGGATATAGCAACTGGGAAACAAACCTAGGTAAGCTACACAGACTCCACCCCAGATACTGGCCAAGCTCATAATCAGCCTGTTGGTCTTATGTGCCCTGAAAGGATCCCGGCTTGCGGCCTTTCCCAGCTTTCAGCAGATCTTTCCCTGCAGTCACTGGAACTTTCTCCAGAGTCTGTCCTTTGGATGTCTATAAAAAAAACAAAAAAAACTTATTTGAGACGTCAAAACATGTCACTACTCACCCAAGTGACTTCTTCAGTTTTAGGGTCTATATAGGACTATATTGTACAGCTAATCAGGTGTTTTTACTTAATTCTCTTTGTAGACCTCTTCTTATGTCTGTGTAGCACTATGCTTGATTGGCATATCCCTCATTTTGTGTTATCGTCCCCTCCACCAACCTATCAATATGCTGCTTACTTGCGGCTCCAGGCATGAGCTGCAAATTCACATCAGCCTGCTGCAAAAGCACTGTTGGCGTGCATTTTCATCTCCACCCCAGAATTTGCCTGCATGATCTAACTGGGTCATTTAGCGGGTGCGACTTAAAGTATGTTACATGGCGCAGCGATGTCGGCGGTTTGATGCAAACACTATCTGCTGCAGCGAACACTTACATAAATAATAAACACTCCATGTGAGCGTGCTGGAAGGACCGAATTTAGAGAGCTACTCCACTCACAGATGTGTTTATCTTATGGTTACATGTCCGCGGATGTTTAATTTTCATTCTCCACTTACATATTTGCAGAGTTTATCTCTATAGTACTTTTCCCCCGACAATCTTCTGCTGAAATGGTCAGATTTGTTTGCATTTGCTAGAAAGCTGAGTTGGACAAAGCTGAATTTGTTGCACAACAAACTTGGAACAGGCCAATCACATCCCATGAACATGAAGAGCGCTCCAACCCTGCTCCTGCAGAGCACCTACCTTGCATGTTTTCTAACTCTCCCTGCTCCACCCACAGCTAATTAACTCAGTCAGGTGTGCTGAGCCGGGAAACTGAGGAAACGAATCAGGTGTGAGTAGAGCAAGTAGAAACCCTGCAGGAGCAGGGGGTTGGAGACAGGCAGTGGGCGGGGCTTGAGTTCATTGACATACATATGTCTATTCTTTTTACAATTTTGCATAAAGGAGGAACAGCAGATGTGCATTCAGAGCTTTTCCAGCAGTATCCAACAATAATTGCAAAATATTATTTGTAGCAGATTATTTTACATGCTTTAAATTA
This sequence comes from Chatrabus melanurus, assembly GCA_900302635.1. Classification (NCBI taxonomy): domain Eukaryota; kingdom Metazoa; phylum Chordata; class Actinopteri; order Batrachoidiformes; family Batrachoididae; genus Chatrabus; species Chatrabus melanurus. The sequence continues at coordinate 6,104 of OMMV01206326.1, read as the reverse complement.
GTGCTGGAAATATATGCTTTTCCGATTAAATACTGTTCCCTGACCCCAGAAAGGCATTAATTGCAAATAAACAAGGATAATATGTAACATCTGCTGTTAAATTTAACACATAGCACTTAATTAAACTGAATTTAACCATGTGGTAAATCTTATGTGCGTTACAAGGGATTAAAGGGGCTATCACACCTGCGGTTTATCGCTCGGCGGCCGATATGCGACGGCTGTCATCCATCTTTGATTGAAAGTAATTCCTGGATCAGTGAAAGGTTTGACTATCCAGTGTGGATTAATTGCACTGAATCCAGTAAAATGAATTATTTAACATGGATTAATTTTTATGTTAGATAATTACTCCTCTTTTGTGTTCAACAGTGAAGTTTTGTGTAAAACTCTTTTGTCGGTTCCTTACTGCAGCTTGTGAATGCACCAGCATGCAAATGCATCTACACATCCCTGCTCAGTCTTAGTTGCACTAAAGCTGGGGATGGGACTTGAGAAGATTTTATCAATATCAGTGCCATTATTGTTCCAGTTCTTTATCGATTTCCTTATTGATTCCTGATCAATTTTCTGTGTGGAAAAAAACGTAGGCTCACATAGGCTTTCAGCATCAAAGCAGCCGTTTTCCTTTTTGCAAATGTAGTTTGCAACGGGGAACTATCAGAAAAAACATGCTGGCATTAATAAAAATAATTGATAACGCCTGAGGCATATGACTCCAATGAATTTAAAAGTTTGGAACCAGTTCTCAATTGGAACCAGCTCTTGATTCCCATCCCTAGCTGAAACTCTAACGTTACATGACTTTAGAACTAAATCTCTTAAATTATTTTCGATGATTGCTGATGTGCCGTAAAACTATTCCAAGCAGGAGGAAGTTGATTGTAATACCTGAACCAAAAGGCACAGAGGAAAGGTTGGAATGAAGTTTTAAACTTCACCAATCCACTTATATGGTTTGGAAAAATGGTTTCCGGTAATTTATTGTGTATTTTAGTTCTATATTTTAAAGTAAATAGATTAAAATATCCTGTATGGGCATTTAACGTGACTGCTATTATAGTTCCTTTTGTTTCTGATGGTTTAACATGTTTTTCATTGACCGGTGAGGATGACAGTAGTTTTAAAAGTCCAAACACTCACAGACACACGACACGGAGAGAGCTGAGTTTTGCAGTGCTGAGGCAGGGCTTCTATTTATGTCTTTACAGGCTCAAAAACAGTCTCAAACTCTTCATTTACTGTATCTGCTATTAAACCCCCACGCGCACAGATTTCACAGACACACAAATCTTGCAAATACATTTAAGGCGCACTTCAAAGGACAATGCTGAAACATGTGCAAACTTAGTCGAATAAACAATTTAATAAATGTCAGATTATGGAACCACTATAAATTTCCTCCTTTAACCTTAATCCACATCAAATCATTTCTAGCTTCTACATGTCAGAAAAAAGTCAAAACCCCAATTCACCGTTATGCTGCGTTCACATGTTGACGATAGAAACAGTCATACCAGCCGTTATAGCAGAGTTGCTGTCGTCTGCAGCAGCGGACAGCAGACGACGATGAGAGACTTTCAGTGTTACAGTGCCGACAAAAAGTATTCACCCCCTTGGTCTTTTACATATTTTAATTTCTTTATGCCATTAAGAACACAGGTTACTCTGTATTAACATTTCTAAAATTATCCTCTTTTAACTCAAATTGAGAACAAATCTCTACAACTTGATATAAATTAAATAAAAATTATCGAAGCCAAAATGATGGGTTGCATAAGTAATGGCACCCTTTAATATAATGCAAGTAAATCATCAGTTTTACAGCCAGTTTTCTGTAGGCAAGTGAGATGATGAATACATGAACATTTCCAAGTTACTGAATATGTCTTGAACTTCATTTACGTCAATCATTAAGAAATACAAACAGTATGGTACTCTATGGTAAACCTGTGTCAAGTAGGCAGTTCTCAAAAACAGAGTGACTGTGCAAGAAGGAGACTCGTGAGGGAAGCCAACAAAACACCCATGACAACTCTCATGAAGTTATAGGCTTCTCTGGCTATGATTGGAGAAATTGTGCATGGTGCAAGTTTTGCGTTTTGCAAAAAACTACGTTTAAAGAGGATAATTTGAGAACTTTTAATATGCAGAAGCCGGAATTCTTTTTTCTTTCAAAATGGCATACAGAAATTAAAATGTGTAAAAACCCAAGGGTGTTTAGACTTTCTATATACACTGTAGAAGATATAAAAGAAGCTCTGCACATTGTACCCACCTTTCACATATAGAGATATAATTATGTGGGGATAATGTCACACATGTTGTAATACATGCACAGTGTTTGGCATTAACACGAGAGAAAAAAAAGAGCACAAAAAAACTTTGCCTTTTGAAATCGATAAATACACAGAGATTTGATTGCAGAGGACAGCAGCGATTTAAATATGCATAAATATAATAGCACAACATAATTGCACAGATTTAAAAATACACGGCATATATATCATAATTTACAATTAACATAAAAAGTAACAACGTGCAATACAACAAAAGGGATTGTATAACTATGATTACAGCAATGTCACAAAGCATAGAGAATAAAACATACTTTATTGGAGTATATTTAATCTTTGCCTTCGATGGACTCGTACTGAGCTCATTCAGGCTCATGGGTCCATTTTCAAAGTGAATCATTTTGGTTTGAACTGTGACATTCTCATACCCGTCTTTGATTCATGGCCGACTGCCCTGAGCAGCTCCAGCAGACGTAAACATTAAAGTCAGACAGCCGTAAATCAAAGTCTCGATATACTCGTAAAAATCCCCGCAGTGAAAGTGCATACCATAGTATGGTTTGGCTGAGGGTTTGCACATGTATATGAATAGATCATCCGTCCAGTAAGAGAGAGGAAACGCTGCCGCCATAATCACACCATCTCATGCAGACACAGAAGAACATCGTATGTTCGGCGTCGCTCAACGCCGCGTGAGGAATTTGTTTTGTGACCACAGAGGGGCCTCCGTAAACCTGGCACGACTCGTCCCAAAATACTGCTGGAAGAGAAGGAGCCCTTCCCTCTGAACCTGAAAGTGACCTGACATAAACCTGATTTCAGTCACGTCCTGCAAACTCAAATGAAGCTTTCAGGTTGGTAAAAATATGGACGGAAATCCGCAAAAAAAAAAAATCTGACCTGCTGAGAAAAATAGCAGGGCTGCTGTAGGATGGATTTAGAAATAAGTAGAGTGCCTATTAAATAGGCATTATATAACACATATCCTCACAATGTAACACTTGAAGAATCTATGGTTCATACAGAAATATTTTAATCGTTCTGAATATCATATTATAATTTGAGGAAGATTTGTTTGTGTGTTTATTCGTTCCACTACTCCTCCGAGGTGCTCGGGCCAATTTCCACCAAAGCTTGCTGTGTGAATGTAGGTTGACCCCAGATTTGCCCTTAAGGGGTGTGTTTTGGCAAAGGTCAAGGTCATTGTGGTCAAAGGTCAAAATTTTGGTTTATCTGTTTGTTTGTTCTTCTACACCTCACCTCATTGGCTGATTTCCACCAAACCTGATATGTGGGTGATGGTGAACCCCACAACTGCCCTAAATGTGTTTTGTTTTGGCAAAGGTCAAGGTCATTGGTGTCAAAGGTTAAAATGATTAATTTCACTCCCATGTCCACCAAATTTGACACATTTGTAGGTGGATTCTGGAATTACCCAGCCAACATCAAATTTACCAAAGGTCAATCATTGGGTTCAAAGGTCAAAATTTAAGTTTTTGACTCTGATTTGCATCAAACTTAGCACACATATGGAGGTAGATTCTGGAATTTCCCAGGCAAGGTCAAATTTGCCCAAACTAAATCACTTTACCCTTGACTAACACAACCCTGCCACCATGTTTAATCCAAACTGCTTTAGTTTGTTATAACCTCAAGTTTAACTGTTCAAGGTCACACAAGGTCAAAGGTGTGACCAATAGAAAGGTGATAAATGATTTAATTTCTATTATTGTTTAATAGCAATCATTGTTGTGCCTTTAACCAATTCCTTGAAATAGATATTCTAAAGAGTTCCTATATACTATATAAGAATTGGAGCCAAAAGTTGACCTTGGCATGTGACCTTGCCTTTTAAACAATTTTTCTCAAAATCAAATGACTTTGTCCTCGTGTGACCCTCAGTCATTCCTCCAAGTTTGGCCCAAATCAGATCAAGACTCAACAATACTCCTGCATGTGCTACCGAACGTGAGTGTAATAATACGCCGTAATGAATCTTTGTGCCAGATTGGCAGAAAAGTGCCGACTGTTCATGTCTCACAGCTCAGCAGTGGTGAAGTGGTGAGTGGTCAGTGAGACAGCATGTGTCTGTATCGCTGATGTGTGTCCAGCAGGTTTTTACTGTATAAACATCCCCAAACCATGGGACAGTACAGAGACCAGTCTGAGGCGAGTCCGTTTAAACTGAATCTGCCGCTTCCCGGAACATGTGGTTGTACAATACACGTTGAGTTCAGTGCTGTACTATATGCATCATTTGGTTTCTGTCGTGTTCAAATGCTGAGAACAAAACTTTAAGTGCATCTCCAATCACCAAAATTTAATGTCTCTGAGAACAGCCAATAATTCAACCATTATTTGTACTTTTCATAAAAAAAAAAATGTAAATTTTTGAACAAGCAATAGACAAGCAAACCAAGTCAACATGACTTGGAAATAAAACTGTGCAACAATCTGCAACTGTGCAACTGACATTTAAAAAAATAAGCTTTGCAGAGGGAGTACACGCCTGTGGTAAATATCTGCAGCTTGCAAAGCAATATTTAAGGAAGCAACCTCCACTGACCTGGACCTTTGATCTTCTGAGCCCAAAATCAGTAGTGTTCTTTGACTCAGGCTGCATAGCATACCAAGTTTGGGAAAAATAAATAAATAAAATAAAATAAAAATCAAGTATATAGAGCAGAGATCATTAGGCTCATCGGGAAGTTTTGGTTTAAAAAAAAAATGTTTGCAGTACACCTGACCTTTGACCTTCTGACCACAAAATTGGCCCATTGTTGAAATCAGATAACCTAACATACACACCTGGAATCAAAAGCAATTTTGGTGAAAAGGAAAGAAAAAAATGCTTCCAGTGACCTTGACCTTTCATCTTCTGAGTTTAAAATCAATAGGATTCTTGATGTCAGGCTAACAGGCATGACAAGTTTGATAAGCAGGTATGAACAGCAAAATGTATGGCGCTCATAAGCAAGTTTAGGTTTTGTTTTTGTTTCTTGAAATTTGACCTTCTGACCCCCAAATCAAAGAAATATGAGCTTATTCTGGCCCGAGCATATCCTAAAAAAATGTAGTTGAAGAGTCAACCCATTTACCAGCAAATATGTGGAACGTGATGGATGGACAGATGAAGAAAGTGATGATCTCTCTGCAGCCTCAAATGGCTGAGGTGTAAAAACCTGAACAGTATTTTTTTTAATTTCACAGTAATTATTTTAAAATAAACTAAAAAAAAAAATCTGTTTTTACAGGAAAAAACTGGCAGCTGCAGTTGCCAGAATAATTCTGTAAAAAAAAATTTTTTTAAATAAAGTAAAAATGTGTACATACCTTTACAGAACAACCTGCAAATTTTATGGTATAATGCTGTAATTTACAAAACATTTACATTTTAAAGCAGTAAAAACAACAGTTTTTTTTTGCTGAATTAACATCATCATGCTGTTTTTAAACTAATTATTTCTGTATAATTTAAATGCAGTTGTTACTTATTGTACATTGAATGGAATTCAATTTTGCTCAGGAGCAGCACAGCAGGTTTGGCATGGGATCCACATGTTGATCTGGTTTTTCTAACACAACTCCAACTGTATAAGGAGAACAGGGCTTAGGCAGCCTTTAACCTGGGACATTTTGTTTGGGAGGCAAGCACACTTACTGTTTGCGCCACTGTGCTGGCACATCACAGGAACTACTCTGAAAATATAATGAATTGTACGTCATATTGCCATATTAACATATTTTTACTGTATTTGTACAAAGTATGTTAATATGAGGAGTTTTGAAAAAAAATCACATCTGTTT
>OMMV01206325.1:0-12102 GCA_900302635.1 Chatrabus melanurus | reverse complement strand
GATTTCCCAGCAACGAGCACCAAAACAAACTTTGGTTAAAAGCAGGTTGCAAGTCAACTCAAGTCTAGGAGCATATGCTGGTGCTGTGCTTCGCCACATCCATGACACCACAGAACTGCCCTGGGTGGAACATCTCTAACATAACCATCTATCTGCCACAGCCAGGTGAAATATGAGCATCTCCTTGGCCTTCTCCAGCTATTGGGGTCCTCAACACTCAGGCAAGTATGTGCTGGTTCATGCACAAACAAACGTGCCACATGGCCAAAATTTTGAAGCTGATGCTACCTCACAATGCAAGTGATACTTCTCATCTCAGTCGCCCTAAGTAACCACTCGTTTGACACAAAGTCATTCCAGGGTTACCCAAGGATCCTCTGAAGAGACCTAGTACCAAAGACATCCAGTCGTCGCCTTTGGTCACTGGTTAGCATCCAAGTCTCACAACAAGAGTTGGACTTTGTTCTCCTGCAAAGATATCACGAAACACCTCTGTCTAGTGACCTCATGACTCCACAAGCTCTTCCTAGGCATCTCTCTATCTCAAAGGCCGAGGACCCAGAAACATGAATGTCACTGCCAAGATAAGTGAATGTTGCTACAACTTCAACACTTTGACCACATATACAGCTTTGGAAAAAATTATTAGCCCACTTTGCTGACTTATAAAAAAAAAGGTACCTCATTCGAAAATTAAGACATGTTCAGCAAACATACTTTGTACTTGTGTCAATGTCTGTCAACTATGCCAGAAAATAACAAGAAGTATATCTCAACGTGTTTAATATCACAACAAGCTCATATTAAACCAATAACAAACGCAACCATGTTCAACTATCACAGATCAGGCAACATTAGTGAAGAATTGATGACCAAAAATAATCCAAATTATCATGAATCAATACACAGACACACATTGTCCATCATTAACACTGGTATGATTTGGCATGTAAAATTAAATGAAGCTGCTTTATTTTAGGGCTTTAGTGAGGGTGGGTCATTTTTGACCCTGAGGACAACGGGAGTATACAGAATGTTAAGACATCAGGAGGGTTAAAGCTGAATTGCCTAGAATCAAATGCTAAATTGGTTGGAACATCTCAACCATGTCACAAGAACTCATTTTATGACTGTGACAGAAAAAAAAATCTGAAGTGGCTTTAGCACAATGTAGATTTTGGTCAAATAAGCCCAAATTAGCCCACAGAATTATGTTGTTGGGCTAATAATTTTTTTCCAAAGCTGTATATAGATACACTGAGTCCAGGATTTGTGCTTAAACTGTGCGTACGAACATTTCCATGCAAAGTGTGCAATTTACCAACATGTACTTGGACTTAGAAATGTGTGTATATATACAGACAGCTCTGACCAGGCATATGCGCAGCATCTAGTGGTAGAACAGGGGAATTGCAAACAGTATTACTGCCGTCACAGCATGCAACCTCATCCTCGTTCGTTCTTTATTTCCTCAAATTAATAAGTACACAATTAGTAATTATGTCTAGTTAGAAACAGACATGTAGCCATCACTGGTGTCAAAACCTACAAAAGACACCTGTGTGAACTAAACAGCAGCTTTTGGCTTCAACCTCAGCAACAAGCAGCTCGATCTCTAAAATGGCCCCACATAATTTTCGCTGCTCATATTTCATTCAGAGAAAATGGCCATTGACACCATGGTTGTTATAAATTGTTGGGTTCAAAACTACTTGTGGATGCACCATCATCACCTAGTGTTGCCACTCGCTGCATTTATTGTTTTTTTGTCATGTTACTGCTGTGATCACACACAAGCACCTCAATATCTGTTTCAGAAACATTTCTTTTCCTGTTCTTCCTCTCGTTGCCATGATAAGTCCAAGTTTCGGGCTGCATGTGTATGTTTGCATATTCATGAGGTGTTTTGCATTGACCATTTGTGATTGAATGTTCGAGTGTAGAGGGCGGGACATGAGGCATATCCAACTGCACACAATTCAAAGTAGTGTGTGATTTATAAGAGGATTTAGCTCTCAGGTGTGCGTATGAACGGTTTTATTAGTCTGATCCAAAATCCAAAGAACTCTAAGCAAAGGTGTGGCACACAGATGTGTTTTGAACAGACAGACCTTGAGGACCAGCTGCAGGTGGACAGAGATTCCTGGGTTTCTCTCTGACCAGGACATCTGCTGCTGTCTCATCCACAATCATGGACATACTTTAAGCTGGAAAATGAAGGCATTCCTAATGTTAGATCCTCTGCCAGGTCAGATTTGGCAACTACATTTTTTTTCATACTTTGAATCATGATATTGAATTGTTTGTGTATTGTCAAGCACGTCAATGAAATTAGATATTCAAAGATTCAAATTTGTCAATAAATCATTCCTGAGAAACATTGTAAAACACAAACAACACCTGTTTCCATCCGTAGTCAGGGAGACAAGGAGCTACAACATCATTTTCATAAAGGAGCTGAACTCAGTGCTGGACAAATAACACTGGTCTCTATGTGCAGCAAGCTGAGACAAAAGTATAGGGACCGTCTACAAAGTGCAAATACAAAAAGAGATTCTAGAAAAAAAAATCCTACAGCTTCACTGTAAAAAGGTGTAGTTTCACCAAATTAGCATCACACATCTATGGTCTGCTGATGATCATACTACAGCACTCAGTTTGGACAAACAGTTTTGCATGATTCAGGAGATTTAAAAAAAAAAATTGTTATAATAGTCAGTAAAAGCAGGGGTGGTGGCCTAACGGTTAGTGCGACTGCTTTCAGTGCGAAATGTTCCCAGGTTCGAATCCCTGCCCATTCTCCATGCAATGTGGAGTTGTGTCAGGAAGGGCATTTGGTGTAAAATTTACGCCAAATCTACATGCAGATCCATGTGGGATCTGCTGTGGTGACCCCGAGTTGAAATTGGGAGAAGCTGAAAGTAGATTATTTTTTTATAATAGTCAGTAACTTCACTGTAATATAGTGCAGTGTGACCAAACTCACTTCACACATCAATGAGCTCCTGCTAGTTATACTACAGCACTCAGTATGAAAAAAATATGTTGTTATAATGGTCTTAATGTTTTTAAAGTGTCGTGGCACCAAATTTACCTCAAACTCCAGGAGAACCTTGATAGATATACAAAACCATCAATTTTCAAGTTTAATCAGAGTCTCTTCAGCATTGAAACCATGTAAGAAAGTATCTTATTTGCTGTCCACAAATCAACATATTGGTTTTGGCTTCCTTCATGAACAGACATAACATACAGTCTTAAAAACACAATCCATCTTATAGTTACTCAAATGCTTCTTCTGAGAAGGATGAACGTGTGGTTTAAGAGCTTTTTCCAATGGTTAGAAGCTGAAATGTGGGGTTGACACTGAACCTCTATTTGTTTTTATGGCCAATAAGTGAAACGATTTTCAATCACTTTGTACAAGAGATGTCCAGTTCTCTTTGTGGCAAAGATTCCAAGTTACATTGGCATAAAATATCATGTTATTTGGTGTAACTATCAGAAGAACTATTAAAACTGGTTCACACACTCACACACACACACACACACACACACGCACACACACACACTACATATATATCTCCTTACATACAAAAAATTTTTGTAGGAAAAAATACATACAGTAACAGAACATATATGAACAATGAAATTCTGCCATTGAAAGCAGGGACATTCTCAAACAACACAGTAACACTGTAAAATTTTGTCCAAAATTATTATTATTATTTTTAAACTGGCAAAAGAGACACACTTTGAATGGCTGTACCAGACATCTTACTCCACATTGTTAATGAGTGAATCTAGAATCTTGTTAATGACATAAAAACAAAATTGTACAATTTCCAAACTCAATATGTAGGAATAAATGTATTAATTAGCAGTGAGTAGAACAGGGAGAATTGAGAAATATGCAGGGCAGGTGCTTTCCAGGAGCAGGATTGGTGACCTCTGGGCTAGGGCGTGGACATCACAATCACAATAATGGTGCTAATATCTCAGGAGGTTTAGGCTTCTTATTCACAAGGTAATGCCACAGATCTTTACATATATGGATGGCAAAGTCTTGAACATGAACCATTCATCTCTTGGTTTGTTCGGAAATTTGATAATTCACAGTCTACTCCGGCTTTACACAATGAAAGCTGTTCAAGATATCTGTAATTACTTTGAAATTTTACAACTACAGTTCTGGAAGTAAATATGTGGAGTTTGATTAAGTCTCCACAGTATAAGGAACCCATTTGCCAATGAACATGCGAAACCATACAGACTGAGTGGATCATTGACTTTTCCATTAGGTGCCTGATGTTCTATTATTTTTGACAGATCTATTTCATCAGGCATGTCCTTTGTGAATATCTTTATTGTCCCTCGACAATTCAAGAAAAAAAAACAAAAAAAACCACGTTAGCAGAGGATGGTTTCAATCCATCAACCTCTGGATTATGGGCCCAGCACGCTTCCGCTGCTTCACCCTGCTCACTGTTACCCCAGATGAGACTTGAACCCACAATGCCTGGCTGAGGAGGCAAGTGCCTTATCCTTTAAGCCCGGTCTGCTCTGTGAGATTTCAGTAATCTTATAAGTTCACTGCAAACCACACTGTGCAGCATGGATTTATTTAACTTAGGTAAGACTCCAAATTTGTGCAGACTGTACGATGTAACAGAGTCATGGGAAACACTCAAAATGAAACGTCATCCCGACAATGGAATAAGGCGCTCATATTTGCCAACATGTCACACAAAATCTGTCACAATAGAGACGACAAGGATAATTTATGATAGCAGAATGGACAGACTATATGTTTCTGTGAGGGTGACTGCTTTTATCAGCTGTTGAGAAACAAATTGCATGCACGCTTTTTTTTAAATGAAAAGAGTGGGATTAAAACCCATATCTCAGTGGGCTTGCGACCGAATGGCGAGTGAAACGAATGGCCAGTCATCTAATTTGGCTCTTGGTCTAAATTTAGTCTGAAATTATTCTCTAAGCAGGCAGAATCAGTATCCCCATTCACTAATTAGTTGCTCGCCTCGATTTCATTCGCCTGTGGATTTTCAACATGTTGAAAACCCTGGTGGCGAATGAACGACTGCTTATATTCTCTAACTAGTTTTTTTACTCACCAAGGAGTCTTCAATAGGCCGCTACCAAGCCGCCCCCTAGTCTGTTTCAGTCGTTTCCTAAAAATTGCATAGTTTTTAAAGCCGCACCTCAGAGAGCGAGAGAGAGAAAAAAAGACAGAGAAGAAAAAGAGAGAAATAAACGGGGAGTCCCACGCGCGCACATACACACAGAGAGACACAGCAGGATGGGTTCATTATGGACGTTTCTTTAACGTCTCCCGTACACAAATCAATAAATATTCAAAATTATTGACTTGCAACTATTTGAATATTTATTGATTTGTGTACGTGAGAAGTTAAAGAAACGTCCATAATGAACCCATCCTGCTGTGTCTCTCTGTGTGTATGTGCGCGTGCTGGACTCCCCGTTTATTTCTCTCTTCTCTTTGTAGTTGCAAGTCAATAATTACTCAATATGATAAATATCGGCATAACATATGTGCAATAAAAACGCTGTGAGCGCATGCAAGAGAGAAAACAGGAGTTGCGCATACACATACACATACACACAATAATATTGCCCAGGAGTCGCTCCACAGTGGTCAGTAGAAAGAGTGGTCGCCCCCAGTTCGCCAAAAACTTCGCCTAGCATTGGAAATGATTTGTGCCATATTTTTGTGCTGCTTTTTTCCGTCCCCTCTGCTGGGGCGGGTGGATAAACACAGGGAGGGATTCATCTTCCCCACTGACTTTAAACATAGTTTAAAATGAAAATGTAGACTGCTGATAATACATCTTTAATATGTGTAACACCCCAGCAACGTGCTTTGATACAAAAACACTAATTACACACATTAACCTTTCCAGAAAAAGATTATTCCCTCCACCTCTGTCACAGTGCATGACAGCAAATTTCCTGTTAAAGAAAGACTGAGCAGTTTGTGACTTACCTTAAAATGTACTACACGCAATGGGTCTCTGTACTACCATTCATTCAGGAATTTGTGTGTGAGATCTATCTCAAAGGCTGAAGCACCTGCACTTTTCATGTGTAGTCACGCATGGTGACGAATGAATGCTCTTTATACATAGTGAGCACAACAGGAGTTAAAGTAATTAATACTAGCAAGGTACCCGGGTCATGCCTGGGTCTGAGATCTCTAAATCAAGTCAAGTGTCATTAATATATTGGCCCCATATATCGCTGGACTAAGAAATGTTCAGTTGGGGCCTGTTACAATAAAAAGGTACTGAAAAATATCATTATAAGGCAAAAGTGTAGCTTTACAATGATATTGGTTATTTATCAAATTTATAGCAGGGTGCCCAGGCATTGCTCCACAATATAAGTGGGATTTTTCTGATAAAGCAAGACTTCACTGTACTGTATTTCTGGTGGCTTTCTGACAAAGAATGGGGCCTGTAATGATACTTTACTATTGCTAGTGTTATTACAAAGACAAATGCCAGGATTTTTTTTTTAAGATGATAAATAATGTTTCATCAGAAATAGCTAAACAAATTTTTTACTAAAGTCATGGCCATTATAATTGTTTTTCATCAAGGTCACATTTATGTTTTTTTTTTTTAAAAGATGGAAATTTCTTTATCAAAAATAACTAAAAAAAAAATAAGTGAAGAAGATCTTTAAAAAAAAATTTGGGCCAGGATGTTATTTTTATGCCCTCACAGCCTGGACCTTTTTTTGTCCTTGCCATTTTTTTGACCAGCACTTTTGCAAGGATATTTCTCACTGCTGGTACACTGAAATGAAATGAGAAGTGGCGAAATCTGGCAGAAATAAGGCCTCTACCTGTTAGCTGGAGAAACAAATATAATGATGAACGGTGGATTTTTTTTTCTGTGCCTTCACAGCCTGGACCTTCTTGTGTAAGACAAGGAAATTTTGGGTGGGCAACACCTGGGCAAAAATATTTTTCACTACTCATACACGAAAATTTCTCCAGAGAAGTGGCGAATTTTGGCGGAAATAGGCCCCTACCTGTACGGAAGTTGGAGAAACAAATATAATGATGGGCGGTGCAAAGAGAAACATCGTGTTTATTACTGGAAACTTGCTTAAACTTGCTTGATGAGCTTGAAGCAGTTGTTCAGTACCACGGTGTTCCTGTTTACGGGAGTTTACAGGACCATTGGAAAGGACCAAATTGAACTTTCATTCGATTTCGAGGATAAACTGAAAACTTGTGTGATAAGCTTGTTGAAGCAGTTGTTGATTGTGGAGGGGATTGTCGAGGTGAGTCGGACCGATCGCAGACGGCGATGTGTTCAGGAAGGTTTGTAAGTCCTCAGGTACATTCAACAAGTTGGCCGGGGATTATTGAAGACGCATGAAGATGGCTGAGGTGAGTCTTGGACAAAGCTACAGACAAAGCCACAGACACGGATGCACTTATTAGTATAGATTTACATATGTGTCAATCTAATTGTCATATATATAGGAACTTTCATGTTATGTCTGTTTTGCCAACTGATTGCACGTGTGTGCTCTGTCTGTGCAGACCCGTTTTTCACCAGAAAAGGTCTCACTTCTGAGTGCGCCCTATGAATAGTAATGCAGCAAGGACTTGGCACATTTGTGCCTCAAAGGTTTTGGCATTGGTTTTGGTTGATTTTACATTATTCCCACAACATGCCCGTGATTAATGAAGAGGATAAATCCAACCCTCTTTTCACCCTTGGCCCACCTTTTCACTGAGGTTGCGTGCCTTCTAGATCAAGAAAATGACATAGACACACCACAAATCCACCTGCACCATGCGGTATGTGTCTGCTGTCAAGATAGCACTATGTTGAATGTGCAAAACACAGTAATGTGGTTCGGAAACATCACCAAATCCTCAATCAAGACAGTGATGAATGTTCTCATGTTTATTTGACAGCATTCTCAGTACAATATGTTGCTTTTAATAGTGAGAAAACACATGGAGAGGATGTCTGATGACGTCTGAAAAGTCTCCTTGTGAGGGTAGATTTTCCACCTACCACAATAAAAACATGTGAAAGGTAGCATAAACACCTGTCCAGTTTTCTTGAGGTAGTAAAAATTGTATTTAACCTACAGGAACAGAATGTGCTGATTGTCACCTGTTGGTCAACACTTGTAGAGCCTGTTCAGCCTGGTGATGTCGTTCTGGCTCATCTTCTTTGCTGTGCCAAATTCAACGTTAGCATTCGGAACAGGCACCATAGTGGGCTGACCATTCCCAGAGAAGGCATATCTTGAACAATAGAAAATAAAAAGGGTGTCTTTGCATCTCTTACAGTAGTCTGGCAAATAACACCAGTATTATCAATAAAATACATTTTCTAAATTAGCTTGACACGCAAACATTTATGAAAGGCTTTTTAGTAAATTTACAGTCTTGGGCCGGTATTTATCAAGCTTCTCAAAGAGCCATTTTAGTCTTAAGTGCTGAAAATTCATGAAATTTACTCCTGCTTTCAAACTTAAGTATAAACGCTATTTATCAAATTTCTTAAAGCTAAGAATCACTCTTACTCTCCCAATTATTTAAGAGCTCGGGAGATCTCTCAAGTGGTTAGGTGTTGCCAGTAGGGGGCTGTGAGGGCAGTAAGAAGACAGAGACGTGCGCGGATCTTCCGGGAAAGAAAGAATGTGTTGGAAACATTTGACGATGCGCAGCTAATCAAATGGTATCGTTTCGACAGGTCGGGCATACTCTTTGTGACTGACTTGGTGAGGGACGTCATCTCACCGGTCACGTTACGCAGTAATGCGATCACAGCTGAAATGAAAGTGGTGATGACGCTGCGCTTCCTTGCCACAGGGAAAATGCAGCAATGCAGCACTGATGATGTCAGCCATCAATGACACCATGACAGCCATCAATAAGCCGGACTGTCATGAATGTCACTGACATTCCATGACAGTTATCATGAATGTCAGTGCGCGCTCTGTCATGAATGACAGCGTGCACTCTGTCTGTGACAGATAACTATTGCACTGACTGCTCTGCCCGAGCCCGACCCGAATGTCGTATAATGTCGGACTATTTGTGAGCGCAGCGGGTTAATATTTGTAATCAATGACGTCTTGGAAACATAAACATGCTCTTTCATTTCCGGTGTATATATATAATGTGTTCCCGTAAAAAGTCTTTATTGTCGTTTTGTGTTTAATGTACACTGCTCTTAGGGATTTCACTATTCACTGTGACAGTTATCTAAGAATATTTTTATATAAGAAAGTCAATTCTTAGCAGTGTTCTCATGAGTAATTCTGAGAAGCTTGATAAATACCGGCCATGTTCAGAATTATCAGCGACCCTGTATTTTAAGTATAGAATTTAAAACACCAATCTGTTCAGAAATAAATGTAAATGAACCAGTTTATTATAATCAAAACTTTTTTTTTAAAACTGGCTAAAGTTATTGAACAACAACAAAGCAAAATGTTTTCATATAGTGAAATAAAAAATATGATAGACGGACCTAAATAAAAAAAATGGATCAAATCTAGGCTTGAGTCTACATTTGTCGCTGAAATGTAGCTGAAATTTCAAGTCTTGGAAACGGGCAATTCTACAGTAACAGAATTACAATGACAGCAAAATCTGGCCATATTTTAACTTACCATTAAAAATTTGCTCTGATTGTAATTCCGCTACCGTAGAATTACCCGTATCCATGTAAGCATTTTTCTTTTTTCCTTTTTTTTTGTTCTTGTTGTTCAATGGCTTTAGATATTTTTTTAAAATATTCTGATTATACACAATTGGTTCATTTGCATTATTTCTGAACATATTTTAAATTCTGTAGCTTAAACACATGGGTGCCAATAATTCTGATCAGGACTGTAAATGAATCAAATCAGATGTTTGGGGTAAAGATGTTTCAGTGTGACAGAACATTATTCCCCTCAATCAATTTTCTACCCTTTATCCCAGCTGGGTTGAGAGAGCAGCAGGTTACATAAGATAGCTTAGATGCTCCTCTGCCCATCCACATCCTTCAGCTGATCCTGAGGGATCCAAAAGGTGTGTCCACAGTACTGTGGCAAAACATTTAACATGCATCTCTGACATTAATGTGTTTGAGGCGCACTGCAATGATCTTGTTTGGTAAGAATGCTCAAATTTGGTGAATTTTGAATGCACACCACACTAACAGGTAAGGTCAGGTCTAGAAGCATGCGCTGGAGCTGCATGTACCCCCATCCAGCACACTATGGAACTGCCCTGGGTCCTGGTTGACAACCACCCACACAAACAACTGGTTCATCCCCACCTCCTGAAAATAGCCATCTATCTATGTCCCATAGCCAGGTTAAAAGTGGGCGTATCTTGGAATTTTCCAATTGCTGTGGTCCTCAACACTGAGGCTCCTGCATGGTGAGTCATGTTCAGGAAAGCATGCCACACAACCAAAATGCTGTTGCTGACTTTCCCTCACAATGCAAGTAGTGCGCCGAGCTAACCAATCATTTGATACAAAGTCATTTCAGTGGTACTCAAGGACTCTCTAAAGAAACCTAGTACCAAAGACATGCAATCAATGCCTTAAGTCACTGATTAAAGGTGAATGCTGGAATTTTTCAACATGTGCTCTATTTTTAGATGTTGGGTTCATTGTTTCACTTGGTCACTTGGGACAAAAACATTTTTAATTGGTCCAGTATTGATTTGGAATGCTAACACTGTTATGAGCTAAACAGCCATACAATGTGAAGGTAAAAACACAGTTAACCACTTCTTGTCACCACTGAACTGACAAAAATGTCAATAGAAGCATCTGGTAGCACGGAGAGGATTGCTATGCTAAATGTAAAGAAACTTTTTTAAATGACCGATTGTCGATGAGGGGCTGATTCTTGTTGTAAGCAGAAGAATGAGCATTGGCAATCAACTTGTAATTACTTTGTGGAAAGTGGCATTGGCAAAGAAGTGGTTTACTGTGAGAGTTTAGCTTGCCCCATACCATTACATTGTACAGATGTTTAGCCCGTGATGTTGTCGGTGTTCTAAATCAATACTGGACTGATTAAAATCCATTTTGTCCTAAGTGAAAAGATGCATCCAACAACATCTAAAAGTAGAGCCCAGGTTGAAAAATGTCAGAGTTCCACTTTAATGTCCAAGTCTCACAACAATAAAGACGATATGCCCCTGGGTCCTCATTTATCAGCACTGCATAGAAAAGCTACTAAATTCATCCAAGTCAAAGAATATTTAGAATGTTTTCATCAAATGTGCTTTAGTTTGTCATACGCACATCAGTAAGTATTCCAGTTTTAATGAATCAGGCACATTCGAAGCCATCATAGTGGTTGGTGCATGTGAAGTTTTAGTTACAAAACGACTCACCTTAAATGACCATTTATCATCACAAACCTTTCCTCTTAAGGCTGCAACAACTGTCAAAATATCTGTCCAGCAACATGCAGAAATCAAAGAAGACAAAAACATAAACCTATCAGATGCAGAAATAGAAATTTTGATCAATGTTGTCCCAAATAAAAAAAGTGATACTTTTTGGAACCCTCAGCAATGTCAGGTCGCAGGTCTGGGAGCATGTACTGGTGCCATGTGTCACGGCATCCACCACGCTATGGAATCACACTGGGGACTGGTTGGAAACCTTATTTACCAGCCCGTGCGCTGCGTTCTCAGGATGCAGGACTGCTGTGTTTCCCAAAGGTAAAGAAGAAGTCAGCAGGTCACAGAGCTTTTTCTTATCGTTCACCTGTTCTGTGGAATAGTCTACCTGCTGAGATAAGACAGTCTGACTGTGTGGATTCATTCAAATCCAGATTAAAGACTTATCTGTTCTCTCTTGCGTTTGACTAATATAAATTTGGTTAAAATAAAATATTTCTCCCTTCCAACCAGGAATTTACGTTGCTGCTATTAGTAGAGCTGGACACAGTCTCAGAGCATCTAAATTCTGGGAATGTTAATGTAAGGTAGGAGTAAGTTGCCGGCGATCATGTTAGCTTCCTGTCGGCTATTCTGTTGTTTTATTTTGTTACTCGTGTGTGTTGGGCATT
>OMMV01206301.1:0-11302 GCA_900302635.1 Chatrabus melanurus | reverse complement strand
GCATAATATCATTAAACAATTCAACGAATTTGAAGGACTTTCAGTATGTAAAGGGAAAAAGCGCAAGCCTAAGCTGAACACATGATCTCTGATCCCTCAGGCGGCACTGCATCAAGAACCGTCATTCATGAATAGCTGATATAACCACATGGGCAAGGGATTACTTTGGGAAAACTTGTTCAGTCACTACAATACAGAGTTACAATCACAAATGCCACTTAAAATTTTACTGTGTAAAAAAGAAGCCTTATGTTAACCTTGACCAGAAGCGTTGTTGACTTCTCTGGGCCCAGAGGCATCTGGGTTGGACCATCACACAGTGGAAATGTGTATTATGGTCAGGCAAATCAGTATTCCAGATCTTTTTTGGAAGAAATGGATGCTGTGTGCTCTGGACCAAAGACAAAAAGGACCATCTAGACCATAGGTGTCAAACTGATTCCAGAAAGGGCCAAGAGGGTGCAGGTTTTCTTTGCAACCACCCACTCCACCAGGTGATTTCAATGATGAACTCATCCCATCGGCTCAAAGTGATATTAATCAGTGAAGTCACCTGGTGGTGTGGGTGGTTGCAAAGAAAACCTGTACCCTCTTGGCCCTTTCTGGAATCAGTTTGACACCTGTGATCTAGACTGTCATCAGCAACAAGCCCAAAAGCCAGTGTCCATCATGGTATGGGGTTGTATCAGTGCCCTTGGCAAAGGTAATTTACACTTCTGTGATGGCAGCATTAACACAGAAAAGTACATTGAGATTTTAGAGCAACATATGCTGCCTTCAAGATGACATCTTTTCCAGGGACGTCCATGCATTTTTCAAAGGACAATGCAAAACATTACAAAGGCATGGCTGCAGGAGAAGAGGGTAGTGGGCTGGCAGGCCTGCCTGCCTGCAGTCCTGACCTGTCCCCAATAGAGAATGTGTGGACAATTTTGAAATAAAATACGCAACAACGACCCTGTACTGTTGCACACCTTAAGATGTGTTTGCAGGAAGAATGGCACAAAATAACACTTGAAACGCTTCATCAACTGGTATCCTCAATGCCAAAACATCCTTGAAGCGTTATGAGAAGGAATGGCAACATTACAAAGAGTTAATGCTTTAGCGTCCCAACTTTTTTTTTTTTTTGGAATGTGTTGCAGGCCTCAACTGCAGGAATGGATGTATATTAATTAACAATGAAATAAAATTGACCACACAAAACATTAAATATCTTGGGTTCATACTGTCTGCAATGAAACAGAAGTAAAAGTAAAAAGCAGCAAATGTCAGAATCACTGGGGGGGGTTATTTGCCTTTAACATACCATCCCAACTTTTATAATCACAATAATCATAATTTAAGAGTTATTAGGGCAATCATCGTTGCTGAGTATATAGTCAATTGTGCCTCTGTACACCACCACAATGGAGATGAGTTTAACAAATTTATTGCATTAAACATTAAGGAGTTACAGCCATTTTTATACATAGTCCATAAGTAACTGATTGAACGAACATATTTCTAAATATAATTAGAGATCTGTGAACAAGGTCCCAAAATGATACCCCACTGCTCTGCTATACTAGTTGGCTGCATGTATTATATATCGGTGGTAGTAGATCTTTTGAGATGAAACACCTGAATACACCAACTGGTCAACCAATCATCTTCCCTTGAAGATATCAAACTGGAATTATTTTGTATCATGCATATCTTCTTATAGTGTGCTACCATTGTGTAAAGTTTCAGTGAAACCCACAAAATGGTTTTGGAGTTGCGCTAACAAGACACATGGACAGATGGATGGACAGTATACCTCTGCTCCCCCAAATTTTAGTTTGTAGGGAGTATAGTTATTAAATAATCACCTTTGCAGACAGTTTTCTTTAGACAACTCAAAGGATAGATACATGAACCTTTCCAAGTCACTGAATCCTATCCCACTGACAGATGATACTCCATGTCCTTTACGTGCAGAGCAGGTAGATCAGTGGGATAGGAGTTGGGCTACCAATATGTGGACCTGGGTTTGATTCCCCGTCATGCTAGATGTCTGTATCCTTGGACAAGACACTTCATATGCATTGTTGCAATCCACCCATTTGTAAATAAATGTCGGCCTTGGCTGGGGAAAGGAAGTAACGGGTGATGAACTGATCTGGGGTAGTTGTAGACAAATCTGCTTCACGCAACGGTATCCAGGGATAAGCACGAGCACCAATGGGCCTCAGGGACTGTGTTGAACTTTCTCTATCTTCTTGAATTAAAGCTGAAAGTCCAACACTACAAGGACATCTTGATTGTTTCATTTCATCTCCACTGTGGTGGTGTACACAGACAAACTTGGGGGGGGGTTGTTGCTGTCTAAATGCCCATGGCCCTGACTGTACATCAGAAGTTCAAATTATTGCTACTTTTGCTACAATACAACTGGTTATAAAGATATCAATTCTGTCAAAAACTAACTTCTCACTATATTTTAAATCAATAAAAAACACTATCGTTTAAACCGAATTCTACCAATAAAAAAAATTTGAACATCGGCTATATCTCTCATAACTGAGCATTTTGATTACATTACTCATTAGGAGTTATGTAGAAACCAAGTTGAAATATCTAGGATGAATGATGGATGAAGGATTCAACTTCTAACCTCTGCAAATCTTTAAAGCAAACCTTATACACTTGTATACCATTATATAGACTCCTGTTTGAATTAGGACAAAATATGAACTCTGAGCTCATTACATTTAATCATTGATTTTGGCATAAGGAGTAGCAATAAATAGATCAGGTCTAATCCTAGTTTTAAGTGTTTGTGCCAGACAGAAATAAAATAAAAGTAGAAAACAAGACATTACCTGTGTCAGAGGAAACTAGACCATTGGAAAGGAGAGACAGACAAATGACAAGTGTCAAAAAAGATGGACTGACAGAATGACTGTTTGACATTCACATCAACAGCTGCATTTCAAATACCCCAAGATGCTTGTCAGATATTCCTGACAGAAAAAAAACAAAACAACACATGCCTGTGACTTAGACTGATCTCTTGAAAATCTGTAATGGTCAACTATGAAATCCCAGGTTTTCTCTCAAAAATTTAGGCTACACAAAAATTATATGCAATTTTAAAGAAATTGGCAGTCTTTTTTCTTTAAAAAAAAAAAAAAAAAAAAAGGAAAAAAATGTGTACCGGTAATCAAGCTCCGATTTTGCTAGCTTTATTCAAGTAGTACCTGGCCTACTTGGCAGACACAGCATCAGTATTTCAGCTATGAAAATTTAGGGGAATGTTGTAAACTTCATACAAAATTGTAATTTCAACTGGAGCCCTAGTGGTACCCAACGATTCTTCAGACACCTAGATTAGTGGATCTGTTACACAGGAGTAGATATTAAAGGTACTATAGATGATTTTCTGCCACTAGGTGTCACACTGACAACATTATTTCAGGCCAAAATACGCCTTTCCCATTCGACCACTCGTCTCTCCTCTGCATTGAGCAGAAGGAATGCCACTTGGAGCCCTTTAATAGGTCTAATGGCTCTCCAAGTGGGAAAAGTCAGATGTATGTTGACTCTAGTCCAAAAATGCTCTTGTCAGAGGCATTTTAGCCTCTAAATGTAGTTTCTTGTAGGAATTTCTGGAAAGTCGCTACTGTCTGCCATGTTGAATGCACAAAGAGCAATGAGGTGAGTACTACTTTCTCTTTAGAAACGTGGGGAGAGCCAACAGTTATACAAGGCAGGATTCACATGCACTAAACGTGCACACTCGGGACTCTGTGCACTAAACATGCACATATTATTTTTCCATACAGCCACACTGGCAAACAGAAAAGCTCAAATTAAAACACACAGAGAAGGAGTGTTGCTTCATTCTCTGTGCAGAACACCGTTAAGCCACTAAATCTTTACACAGAAAATAGTTGTTGGGTTCTATACCAATGTTTAAAATGCCATTTAGGGCACCTCCAACTGTTCAGGACAAGTAGTAATACTGTTCGGACAGCAGGGTTACTCTACTGTGTTATCGGAACCGGACAAGTGCAAATTTTTAAGTAGTCAAATTCTTTATTTTCTCCACATTCTTAACATGATGGTCAACATGGTGCCATTGCACTTCTCATGTTTACATCTCGCCACAATGAGACTTCATCTTTGGCTTTCTTTGGTATGCTAGTCCAGCGGATAAAGCTGAAAAGAAAAAAAACAAAACAAAAAACATTCGCTTACTTACAAAGCTGATGATTGTGTGCGTTTGTGTCATCTCTTGTAAGAAGGAATATGGCATAGTAATGCTGAGATTAGCCTCTTTCAAGCATCGAGGCTCTCCAGCCAACTGCTTCACTAAGGCCTTGTCCACACGACTCCGGTTTCACAGGAAACCGGTTAAGTATCTATTCGTTTTGGCCTGTCATCCACACTAATTGGCCGTATTCCCCGCCCCAAACCGGAGCTTTTCGAATCCGCTCTCCAGAGTGGAGTGATCTGAATCCGCAGCAGTCGCGTCTTTGTGTGGACAGGCTATCCGCCTATTTTGGGAAGCGGTGCAGCAATATTAACCGCCAGCGGGAGGAAGCAGCGGTATATCATGTCGTTGTGAACGCGTCTGTTATGCCCACAGAGGAAGATAGATCACACTGTTCCACAGGTGAATGGTGCCGTCATACACACAGTGACAGAAACGTATGCTTCATTACTTATGCATAACTTAGTTAAGTTAGGGGAAAGTTAGAAATAAGTTAGTTGTTACCGTGCAGATGTTGTTCTGAGAGTGTTCTCCCGGTCTGGAGGCGGAGCCACAGAAAGCCGTCTCGGAGGAATAAAATGAGACTGAGGTCCACACACAGCTCTGTGTTGCTGGATTTTTATTTATTTTTTGGTTGTCCTCCTGTCCACGGCTGGTTTGTGAGACATCTCGTTCTTGGACGGCGTGGAGAAAAAGGACGTGGAACTGTCGGCGCCAGACACGAAGGTATGTACGTCACATGACCGTCTGAACACTGCACGCTGGATAAACACTGAGTATTTTATATAGAAGTGAATCAAACGCTATAAATAGGTCAGACATACGATCTGTTATGTATACATATCCGCTTTAGTTTTTTTGATGCAAAGTTAGACGTGTTCCACCGTGTTCGGACTTTGCCAATTTTTTAAAAGGCTAAGCATAGGTTTCTGTTACGTCATTGTGTGACAGGGCCTTAAGACGGAGTGTTTTGATACATTTGTGGATTTTAATAGCATGTTTAGTGATAAACATCGCACTGTATAATCTGCACGTTGTATATCTGTGGACCACAGAAAGCACGGTGCTTCTGTGGAGTGGATCCACGTCACTATCAGCCTCCTGCCACACGATGGCAAAACGTGACACCCTTTCAGTTTGCTCTGCAGTACAGCACGCTCCAAACGCAGAAGAAGAAATGAAACCACCTTTAACGTGGACGCAGATATTTTCAGACACGGCCACGTGCCGGATTCATTTAGAGCTGGAGCTCCTGACGAAACCGGAGCAGTGTGGACAAGGCCTAAAGCCTCATTTAACCGCTCATTAGACACTACTGACATCTAATGGTGACAAATTATGAAGCAGACTTACTATGATTTTACAAGCTGAAGGCTTCATAGCACAATGTCTGTGGTTGTGCAACAGCAAGCAATATTATCTTCATTGTTGAGAGAGCGAGACAGATGGATAGGCAGATGAACAGATTTGTATGATGACAAGTGCTTAAGTGACATTTTTGCTGTAAAAGGAAGTGCTTGAGTGAATGGAAAGTGACAATGCTTGAATTGTTGGGCAAGTAGAAATGGATTTCTTTCATGACTTTTATCCAGAAATAAATGTTTAACAGTTGTGGGCCATTTCTGTTTTTTGAGATAACTTCCCCTGCCTACGAAAACCCACTTACAAGGAAGAAGATTCTGACGTGCACAGAAATTGACCTGCAGAATTAACGATACAAGCAAGGAGTTTTCCATATGGCCCACAACTTTCTTAAAGCAGATCGAAACACAAAACAAAACAGTCACTTGATTCCACCATAGTGAGGCCTTATTTATATTCAGCCACTTAATAATCTGACACAACATACAAGCTTCGACAAGAGGCTTAATTTGGGCGCACCCCCTCTGCTTGACACAAGCTTCTGTGCTTCAGAGTCAGACATTGTTAATTTGGTGCAAATACTTCATATTAATAAACATTACACAATGAACAATACAGCAAAAAAAAAGAAAGAAAAGACAATCACATCATTTCTAAAGCCACCCAAACCTGAAACGATGCCCAGGAAAGCCCCAGACGAACAAAAGGCTTCTAAACCAACCAATCAGGAAGAGCCCAAAAGACCATACGAAGTGAATAGTAGAAAAAGTTTGCTGGAGGGTAGAAAGAGGAGCTCTCCAGTACGAGACATGATGAAGAGGATTCCATCATGTTCTGGAATGCCTGCTGCTCTTTTCCACCAATTGCAGACCTGTGTTCTCGTTTTTTTTTAAATATATGTTTTGGGCATTTTTTAGCCTTTATTATAGAGACAATGAAAGAGAGATAAGAAACAGGGAAACAAAGACAGGGAGAAACATGCAGCAAAGGTCACCCAGGCCGGGATTTGAACCCGGGGACGCTGCAAACCGCATTCTGCTACATATGGTATGTGCCTTAACCGCTCAGCCACGAGTGCTGAGACCTGTGTTTTCTTATTAATCGAAAATTTAATTAAAGATGTATGTGCTTTGTTTGACTCTCCTTCGCCTCGTCATTTTACCTGCCAGTGTAGTACAAGTCCTTTTTCCATAAGTAAGGTCTGGGAGCATGCAGTGCTGCAGCGCATTCCGGCCTTCATCACTATGGAACCACATTGGGCCCTGGATGGCAACCACTCGGACAGACAACTGGTCCATCCCTACCTCCTGAAGGTAGCCATCTATCCACAGCCCCCAGGTGAAAAGTGGACATCCTCCTTGGCCTTTTACAGTTGCAAGGGTCCTCAACACAGACACTTGCATGCTGAACCATGCCCCAGAAATACGAATCACACTGCCAAAATGTTGCAGCTGACATTCCCTCACAATGCAAGTGGTACTCCTTATCTGAGTGTCCCTAATTAACCGACACAAAGTCACTGCAGCGGCCAAGGATCCTCTCAAGAGACCTAGTACCAAAGACATCCAGTCATCACCTTAGGTTATTGCTTAGCGTTTATTCCTAAACAAGTAAAAAATGTTGTCCCACTTGTCCTGTGAGCAAGTGGGCCAAAATGTTTAACGTCTAACCCTGGTAACATTAACAATCATGCTCCAGATTACATTTTTATAAATGTGAAATTTCCACACAGTCCACGATTGTTCAGTTCAACAGGATCTACACAGAACACGGTTTTAGAATCATGTCATTAACCTTCAAACTAACACATCCCCCATACAGTTCACTTTGGGCTGAACAAAAAAATGTATCAGCAAGATGAATTTCATAAACAAGACTGATTTAGCCTTTGAGCATGCTCACCATGCCAGCGCAACATCTGGAACAATCATACATCATATCAGTCTTCAATGACTACCCACTCAGAGACAAGGTACAACTTAAAGCAAGCAAAGTGTCTGTGACATCAAAGCAGTGAATACCAACTAAATGAAATCACTATGTTGTGTATGTGAACTAATGAGCAGAAAGTCTGGCATGGTTATTATTGTGTGGGCACACTCAATTTAAAGTAACAAGGTCACTAGGTTAATCTATGTACATACAGTATGATTGTTAATTAGTTTTTAGGACATACATCGCTCAGGGCAATAAAGACATCTGCATATGGAAAACACAGACAATGATTATCAATATATCAATCCTCAGTACCTTTCCTGGCAAAATTGAGGTCCACATCTTTGAAGGTCACCACTACAACATCTGAGGCCTTGAAAATGATGCTCTCCACAATATCCTCTTTCCTAGGGCCTATGCTTGGCTCTGGGCTCTTTCGGTGTGCTGCATCCAATACCAGGTCACACTGAGGGAGAAAAAGTATGTTAAAGTGGAATGTATAGGTGCACAACCCTGTACAAACTACAGACGAGATAAAGATCAAAAGGACAGGGAAGACCAGGTAGACCATGGCTATGTACAGCAGAGACAGGTTGTCGAGGTTTCCCTGCCAAATCGGTGTACAACCTTCTCACAAGAATTGGAGTAAGGGGCCATGAGTAGATAACAGCTGCCGAAAGGCAGGCAGAGGAAGTGGAAAGAGCCTTGCGTTGAAAAGTGTAAGCCTGTAAGCCAATCTTCCAACTCGAAAGTATTGCGATAAAGGGCTGAAGCACTCAAATAAGGTGGGATACAACTGATGACCTCTCCTTCAGGCCAAACCTACAATCACCTAAATGTAGTTGTAAGAGAGCATCCTTACGCAATTATATCCTACATCTGGTTTAGCTGATTAGCAAAAAGATGACAACCTAATCAATTCAATCAGCTGCCATAATGTTAAGATTTAATAAGAAGATGCTCTTCCAGTCCAGTATGGCAGGTCGATATGCTTGTGCATCCCGAATGTACAGGAAAGTGGGTTTAGGTTGTTAGACCGACAGCATACCCAAACAGAAGCAAATCTGCTGTAAATGATGTCCATTATGTGGGACTGCTGAGGTTTGCAGTCTGCTTATGAGATGCAGCAGAACGAGACAAAACTTGCAGTCCCTCATAACAACTGATCACATAAGAAATAGACTAAAGCCTCATTTCTATCACCAACAACTCATTTGTGGCCACAGGAGCTGGTATGTTCAATTGTTCTGCATCTACCAGCTCAATGAAACTTTAATTCATACTTTTGTGGTGGTGCACAGAGGCAAAATTACAAAAAATTGTGTCCCTGTCAAAATACTTATCTAACTGTATATACCGCAGCAATATGTAATATAGACATCTTCTTATAGCTCATGCTCAGGAACACTACATGGCATGTTCTGTCATGATGCATTTTCAACACTACCTTTGTGTAGCATAGGCAGACAGCCTGCCTAATACTACAAAGTAAACTGAAAACACAGGTCATGCCACATAAACTGAACCACACTTTGGGAAACTGTGTGCAGTTTGTGTGAGATTTTAACACGTGTGACTGGCCAGCTCGGAGACACTGTGGTGATCAGAGCCAAACACAGCGCTTTGCTTTGATTTTGTAGTCCTATAAACTTTGTTCATAATTCAGTTTCTTGACCTGACGAGAGGTAGTTGTGAAACAAATGAGTTACTAATGACCCATCGAGAATTGAATCTCAAGGCATTTTTTTGTTAAATGCACATGACAAACTTCCAGCATAGCTCAGGTTAAAGGATAAATTCCCTTTATTTTTAAAACAACCTGATTCATATTAAAGCAGTTACAAATAAAGCATATGGGTGCTCCAGTCACCTTTGACAATTGTTTCTAATGCAAGTAATCTTGTTTTCAAAAATTTTGTCAAGGATGGCATGAACGAGTGACCGGGGCAGCTGTCTGGAGATCTACAAAAACACACAATACGCTAGCAACCTACTTTGTAATTTTTGGCACATTAGTGGTACAACGACATCTGAAGAAACATGACCAGCTAGGTGCATTTTTTTTTTTTTTTTTAAATATACCTATTTATAATCAACCCTGCATCAGTCTGAACATGGCCATACACTATACCATGGGTATGCCTTGCATTTATGCTACTGCAAGTCAAGCAAGCTCAGACCGTGTCAATATGCAGCGCAACCCCCATACATTTTGCAGCCCACTGCAATTCACATGTAGGAGTGGATATGGAGACAGCATTTGCCATTATGTGCTGCTTGTCACGGACCTGGAGATGTGCCTAGCACAGAGGAGGAAAGTTTTCTGCCGTTTGGCACCTTTGAGAGACATTCAGGAATTACAGGAAGATGTATTGGGGTGTTTTTAACTTTTTAAGCTTAAAGTGCGTCAGGATACATTGTTCCACAGGAACATTCCACCTGCTGTGGGGCTGGCATTAACCCTCAGGTTCCCTGCCACAGGTAAGATAAAACTTTACTTTGGGCTCGCACGGTGGTGCATAAGAGTGTAGAAAGCAAATAATGCAGACATTTGAGTTCAATCTTGTAAATTATCGCTCATTATCAAGTTACTTCAATCTGTGTTGTCATAACACATTTATATTGCGCATACGTTGAACCGCAGCCCAGACACAATGTAAGATACACATACTCGCACTGCATCTGTGCTGTGACGGCATTACAATTTCGAGCATGTTCGAAATTTTGCAGACTTGCATTCAACCAAAAACGGCGGGGGAACAAAACGCGAGTCCCATACATTGTGCGTTGCATTCGTGTTCTGTTTGTGAAACATGCAATAATGTAGATGCACAGATGCAAGACACAGTGTATGGCCAGGTTTAGAAGTTAGCTCCAGCCAATTTGTTTCACAGTGATGTCACGCAAGGATCTTGCATTGTGCCACTCTTTTCTCTCTCTACACTCTGAAGGCAGATGTTGAATCTTCAGACGTTAACAGCAGGTAAGTAGTCCCTATGGCAAATTAATAACGTCACCAGCAATACTTATTTTAAGTAATCATAAAGCAAGATCATATTAATAACCACATAATGCATTTTGAAGGTTTGGCAAAATGCTGTTTGAGTTTATTTTGAGGTTTAAGATGGGTGCCCTGGTCACAATCATTCATTCCTTCCTAAATACATTAGTGGAAAACGGGATTGCTCACATACAACACAGCTGTCAAGAGGAGTACAACACTCAGAGGCTTGACTGCTAACAGTATTTGAGCATGACTAGAGTTGTAAAGAAGTGAACTTATCCTTTAAACATTTTTACAAAATGAAAATTTCCCTACAGCGGAAAGACAAACATAGTTCGACCAAAAAGAGAAGATGAAGGGCCAGATACTTCGCCCCCATAAAAGGGAAGATGGAAAGTCCAATCTTTGTGTAAGATACCTCAGGGTGAAATAAACTGCCCATGCTTGCTGGCTTGCGAGTATCACAACATACTTAACCTTAGTTATTAGCACCAGCAGAAATTTAAATACAACACTAATTCCACGTTAGCACATAGAAAGAATATCACCTTTCTGAATGCTGTTACCTCGGGACCGTATGTCTTAAATACTCCTTCATAGACTGCTCCGTCCTTCACTTTTAGCTCACACTTGGTCCCCTGTAAATAAACAAACCAGATCACTATTCATTCTATGCTGCGCTGACACACTTAATTGTTGATATATATATATATATATATATATATATATACACACACACACACACACATATACACAAAGTT
>OMMV01206300.1:0-10010 GCA_900302635.1 Chatrabus melanurus | reverse complement strand
AGAATTCAACTTCTCGTCACCATGGACAGACCAGCTGCTGCAGGTCTCCATCAATGGCTCTGATTTTGCTACCTTTAATTATTATTACATAAAGAGACTGCCCAGCACTTCAGGGCCATCATGGACAGGTGACTTTGATGCTGATGAAATAAATGAATACGAGTCCATTGTGCTATGTTTTCATTTTAGGTCAAACTTATAAATTGGTGTTACAGAATAGAGAATATATATAATTATATAACCAAATTATAAGATGTGCATACCATGCAGGAAAGGTAAATGGGTTGTCTTCAACTGCACATTGCATTTGAACATCAAAATTCATTGATTGAAAGGGGACTCCATCAAATGACAAGGAAACTCCAAATTTTTTACCCCATGGAGTCCCAAACCCTAAATCGAACCCTGCATGAGAATGTCTATAAACAAAGCGCCCCCCACCACCACACGCACACAGCTGCAGCCTGTCGGACAGTGAGCAACTTACACCAACAAAACACAAAGAAAAGAAACATTCACTGAGAAAAGATGACACAAAAATGCAGACAACAGCATGGGGAACCACTAACTGCTCACAGGGCCAACTCACAATACAGTCTTGTTCTGTATGCAGCTGAAAATGACCAAGTCTACATCAACAATAAGACAGCAGTTATTGCACTGACTCTCTTCTTTAAACTGACAGATGAAAACAGTGGCTTCATTCAGGACACCAAATTACCTGCTGCGTTTATTATTCAATAAAAGTGTTGTATTTGTTCACTCCACAGAAACTAATGTTATTCAACGCCCCCCCCCATGTCTGTTATGCTGCATGTAGTTTTCATTTTCCTCACATTAAATCCCCAATAATCAAACATTACTGCAGTTACGACTGCTTGGGTGAGGCCACCTGTACGCCACCTCCAACATATTACAACTCCCTCCATAACCCTGCAGGCACTGTTGCTGTCCTCACAACATGAATCTCCTGCTTAACCAGAACACGTTACAGTACAGTGGAGACACTAAACAGCTATCACAACAAGCCGTCATTCCTCTCCAGTTAGGTTATCAAATTAGCAAAGTGCAGCAAAGCATCATTTGCATTTACACAAACCCTGCACTTTAGAAATACTGCAACTACAGTACTGTGCAAATGTTTTAGGCACCTTTGTTTATATAAAAAAAAAAAGAAAGAAAAAGCAAATTAATATATTAAAGTAACCAATTACTAATTTACAAACCTCATTTTAAACATACAGTTGCTGATGATCAATCAATAATAATTTTTTTAACCTAATTTAACAGCCTGATTTTCTTATAAATTTGAAGAGACACCCTCAAACAAATTGTCATTTTATCACCTAAAAGAAATTACAAATTTTTAGAGGTAAGATGTCAGACATTTTACACATTTATTCATAAATATGAACTATTTAACAGCTTCTCTTTATTTAAAAAAAAAAGACATTTAATATGCCTAAAACTTCTGCACAGTACTGTACGTCTGACAAAATTTAGTCATTTTACATATCAATAAACTATCCTCTTTGTTGCAATGACAGATTAATGCGAGAGTGCGACTGAGAACATAGCTGAGCTAACGGATGTGGATGTGTGGTGGTAGGAGGTCAAACAGGACAGCGCATCTGTCTGCTGAGTCACCAATCCGCTCAGTGACTTGGCAGTTCTACTGCTTCCACTTTCCACTACTAATATTTCTCCAACAGCAGCATGCAGTAAACAGATTTCCACCAGCTGTCATGTGAATGCTGACAAAGTGCCCTCAGAGAACTGAAGATCAAGCGATTTACGACACGGGATTCGACCTCTAGATAAAGGAACCTCAGGTTTGCTGGCTACAACCACACAGAAAGAGCTACACAGTTTAGACAATTATATAAATAAATACATTTAGCCAGATGCCACATAACGCTGTTAATCCCTGAAGGTGTTGGTGTGGAGGAAAGTTATTTTACTGTTCTGTGTTTACCAAGATGATGTTTTAATTTTGACAAAAACTAATTGCGCAGTTTCAAATAACTGCAGAATAATGGACTAATCAGTCCATTATTACGACTGCAAAATGAATACATACAGTTTTCATGAGAATTAATAACAATGGCAGCAGAAGTCATTTGTCCTCACCTGTCTTCCTCTCCTTCAGCAGTCTGCGTCCTGAGTCCTGCAGCAGCCATAAAAGCGCTGGCCTCAGGTGACATCCCCATGTGAGCCAGGGTTCCAACAGTACTGCTGGTTCCTGCAGCCCCCTCGCCTGCAGATGCCACCCCCAGCCTGGGCAGGCTGAGCAGACCCTGGTGCTGCAGCAAAAGTTTCTGAGCATCCTCGAGCTGGGAGGCTTTTACGAAGCTCCCTCCTCCGGAAACCTGATTCAGGATTGTACTCGGGGTTAGGAGGGGCTGTAAATCAGCTTGCAATGCAGTCAGAGGCATGTATGGAGTCCCCTGGGCAGGTGCGACTGGGATTGTGGAGGGAAATTGAGCCTGGCCTGAAGGAAATGTTGCCCGAGCAGGTGGGGCAACTTGACCTTGATGGGGCAGCTGCTGAGTCACGGCGACTGGTGGCTGTGTTGTTCCCATTTGGCCTGCTGCTCGAGACATTCCTGCTGTGATGTGTGACAGCGGAAGCTGGGCCTGTGTCTGGAAAGGAGCAGTAGGCTGGATAAAATCTGGCTGCCGAATGCTCCCATGGGCCACGGCCCCAAAATGGACCTGTGATGCAGAGTATCCTCCCTGGGCTTGAGTCTGGTGGGGATCCACAGTGTATGACAACTGCTGTGGCACTGCAGAGGGAGGCTGACTCACACTGCCTTGTGTAGTCACCTGTGTTGTTGCTGTTGCTAAGGTGAGAGGAGCCACAGGTTTCTGCATCTGAGCCCCACCAATGACATCCTGGGGAGAAATATAGGTCGCAGAGGGGTTGTGGACCAGTCCCTGTGGTGGGCTCTGCATTGCCTGGGGACTGGTGAAGTCCTGGCTTGGTGGCTGATAGGGCTGCAGCGTGTGAGGTGGCTGGACTGCAGGTACGCCTGGGCTAGTTGCTGCATTAGCTGCCTCATTCTCCGAAATCACTTCTGCACCTTTCGCTGCCTCAGATGTAGCCGAGGGAGGAACTTCCTTTTCATAATACTCTGTGCATGTCCACCTTCCTTTGCGGAAAGGCTCAGAGTTCGTGTCTAACTTGACCACCCGGAAGCGAGAGCCCGTAGCTGTCTGAGTTTGGGGATGATGAGTATGATGGGATGTGGCAGATGAAGCTGCTCCTACTCCAGCAGAACCAGTTTGGCCACTCACACTAGTGTTGTCAAAACCTACGGGTCCAGAGGGAAGCAAACCAGCAGCAGCATTACCCTGTAGGTGAGTGTCAGTTACTAATGATTGTGTTTTCCCACCTGCAGGTTTAGTACTTTCCACTACTGTTGGTCTTTGAGACTGGCTAACCCCAGTTTTGGAAAACAAAGCAGGGCTTGAAGTTGCCAAGGGGGCGACGGCAAGATCTGGCAATGGGGGCTCAGTTCCTCTAAAACTATCAGAGTGGTGATGGTGGGGCTGACCGTGTTGCTGAGGATAATAATGATGATGCACGGCGCCGTTTACCATCGAAGTGTGGTGCTGAGAGCCCTGAGGGTTAGGATGAGGGTGAAGCGGCTCATTGGGGGACACAAGGCCAGGTGTGTCAACCCCGTGGAGGCTGTTCAATGTCTCATCAGAGGAGCTCCTCTCCGGCACACCAGTCTCTGCGGCTCTGGGCACAGAAACGTCCAACATTTCGGAGGAGGACAGGTCTTCGGTGTGAGACTCATCCAGATCATCATAGCTCTCGGTGTCATCTGCTAAACTGTTGTTGCCGCTCACGTTGATCTGAGCCGAGGTCACGCTGGTAATCTGGAAGCCACTCTTCTTCTTCACCTGTGCACCAGCTGCCTGGGTTTGGGGCTGGTGTTGGACTCCTGGAGAAGAGGATCCAGCCGGAGCCGGACTGTCGTCTGCCGTGCTAACTCCACTGGCAGAGGTTGAGGAGGAGGCAGACGCACCGCTGCTGCCCCTCCTGTAGTGGAAAGTCGACTTCCTGCTCCCGGTTCCAGGCGGATCTCCAGAAAAATCCTGATGGTGCATCTCCGCCGTGAAACGGTCACTAAAAACAGAAGGTTTCACGGCTCTTTGCGCCGCCTATGAGCTAACACAGACAGCAGCTAGCTGCAGTACCGCGATACTAACGAGTCATAAGTGAGAAGTCACAATGATTTATGACCATAAATGCGCAGAACAGGACTCAAGCGTCCCAAACGCTAACAATACTCTAACAGCATTCGGTGAACCAAATACAAATAATAATGTGAATTTTAGCTAGTTGCTCGTTAGCTTTGGTCGCCTAACGATTAGCGACGCTCTTCTACTAAGCGTACCACCTTATTAAGCAAGTATATTTTACAAATATTACCGTCAAATAAGCACAAATATAACTAGACGCAAGCATATGATGAATATGAGCCCTCAGGTGATTTTCAGTGACCGTGGACTCTTCCTAGCTGACCCGGCTGGACGTCGTAGGAAATCATTCGTCGCATCCATTCCTTCACCAGGACATCGATTCTCCTTTTTTCCGCACGAACTAAACGTAAGTCTTATGAATAATCTGAGGATTTGTTCAACACACCGTGACGACTAAATAACATCCGCATTCGTAGCTGAGAAAGACGTTCCCAAGATCCATGTCTGCGCGTTTTATAGTCCGTGTTTGCTGTCTCACTGCCGGTGAGCAGCAGCAGCTAGCAGGGATGTCACTCACAGGACGAGTCCAAACACTGCCAGTGCGCATGCGCAGCTCTGCCCATTTAGTCCAACCAATGCGACGTTCACGCCTCGCTGCTAAATCCGTTTTTTACGTGACGCGAGTGTTCAACCCGTTTACTGTATGGTGGGAGGCCGCTTTGAAAGACGAAGCAAGGGTAGAAATCACATTTGCTCGCTAAACACACTCTAATGTCAACAAGAAATTTCTCAAAGCGCAGACCGCCACAAGACTGAACAATCTTCAATGTCTGCGTCACAATTACACTTATAATAGTCAAATGTCTGCGAGGGCATGTTGTTTCGCAATGAATGACCGAGTATGTTTGAACGTACACGTATGTATTCGCCTTCTTCTCTTACGGTTGCTCCCATTAGGGGGCGCCACAGTAGATCATTCAGCTTCGTCTCACTGTGTTCCCATGCATCTTCATCTGTCACACAGTCACATCCATTAGTGGAAAGTAACTAATTACATTTACTCAAGTACTGTAATTACATTTGCGGACATAAATTTACATACTCCTTGGCGAAAAACATTCAAACTCAAATTTTCCCAACTGCACATAACCCATTTTATCAAACAGTATGTGCGCTATGTCGGTGACAGTATCTAACTGTATTTCCATGTAAAGTTATTTAAAAAGATTTCTTTAAATTTTTCTTCACTATGTCGGATTTTCAGTGGGTCCGAGGTTTACATACACCAAGATGAGTGCTTCTTTTAACAACAGGGAAGATTCCCAGAGATTCCAGAAATTTATGGACTTACTTGCTTCTGAATGACTAAATAATTTGGGTTAACTGGAGAACACTTGGCTGTGTTTAAGAGTCTAAGTGAAGAGCATTCTTGCCTTTAACAGCAGGGGAAAACATCTTAAAGATTAAGGAAAGACTTCCAGAGCACAATTTTGGGTCTCTACAAGCCAGCTTCCTCCTTAGAAGCATCTCTAAAAGATTTACGGTACCAACGCCACCTGTACTGTATTATTATAGGCGCTTAAATAATATGTATATTCCAGTAT
The DNA here is from genome assembly GCA_900302635.1 of Chatrabus melanurus. Lineage (NCBI taxonomy): Eukaryota > Metazoa > Chordata > Actinopteri > Batrachoidiformes > Batrachoididae > Chatrabus > Chatrabus melanurus. The sequence goes on along the minus strand of OMMV01206300.1, from coordinate 4,192 downwards.
CAAATCTATAGACTATGCAGCTAAACTTGTTTCTCAGTCTTTGCTCATACTAGTAAATTACAACTCGGATCACCTTATAGCACTCGGCCAACCTCAGGCGTCGCCATGCAGTGTAAAGAAAACAGCTGAGCAGTTCTGAGTGACACTGTATGACTGTTTCTGGCTTCATTCACCAAGTGGCACCAGGTTAGCATCATGTGCTGCCGAACATTTGCGGACCAACTGGGCAAAGTCTTTCCCAAATATCACAATTTGTTGTAATTCTGGAGCACAGGTTAGTTAAGTTTATTTTCATCTACTAGTCTATACCAGAAAGGAGAATTTTATGATCAAGGCCCCTGGCCCCAAACCTTGGTCCCACCTAGTGCAGTCGAACCAACACAGTGTAATGTGAACTGCCATAGGGATTTGGGTTATAGGTTGGCACTAGCTTTATTGAATTAGTAAATACAGTGATCTGCTTGTTAAAATTATCTAATCAAGCTTACTACCGCTACTAAAGTTTATTCCTGAACCAAAGCTTTGCTCACAATCTAGGCCATGCCTAGTCATATTACAAACATGTAAGAAGCTTGGGACCATGCAGACTTCACATAATTGAGGAAGAAGGCCCAAATTAACACTCAGGAATTAACAAACTTTTGTTCTAAAGGTCCAACAGAACCTCAGGATCACAACCAAGTAACTGACGAAGGAGTTGGAGGCATCAGATAGAAATGTGACATTATCCACCTTTAAGAGAGCGTGCAATCACCATGACCTAAAAAGGCTGTCGACCAAGGGGGAAGCCATTAATCCAAAACTGACAAAAAAAATGTTTGTTTACCTGTTGACCACTGTACTACTTTATTTATCTTGTTCTATGGTGTTTGTAAGATTCTGCGCTGCTGTGGAAATGCCTTCGCTGTGTGTGTTATGGTTGTTTTAACTAAAGAAAAGCTGAAGAGGATTGGAACTTTTGTTTTTGTTTCTTTTTCCAAGAAAAGCAAGCATTGGTGATCATAATGATAGCGTATGGTTTGTAATGCATGAATGTAAACACAGCCGCACGCTGCAAAGCAAAAGAAATACTGAGTTTGTGTTATTTTGAATCCTTGAGTCACAAATTCACCTAACGTATGTGTCTTTGGAAGTAGGGGGAAACCGGAACACCCGGAAGGAACACACGCAAACACGGGGAGAACATGCAAACTCCACACAGAAAGGACCAGGTCAGAGGTGAACCTGGGACCTTCTCGCTGCGAGCCAACAGTGCTAACCACTCAGCTACCATGCTGCCCATCCTTTATATTTTGCTGGGATATTCAATATCCACCTCTTTATTCATTTTTCAGCCTACATATGCAAGACTGATACACAGATTTACAAAATTGTGCATGCACAGACAGACTTTTAAGCATTACATTGTTGTAACTCACTGAATGCTGTTAAGCTTATACTGCGCATAGCACCAGTTAGTGACTGTAGCTCAAAGCAGTTGGACATTCTGTCCCTAAATTGTCAATTCAAGGTTAGAAAATATACTCTTTTATAAAATGCAATTGTAGTGAGCACTATTAATGAATTTATTTTCATGATTTCACTAAGGTAAATTTATGTGCTGCTTCATTGTTGAGTGACTGGTTTGCATTGGTTTGCATTGTTTGGGAGCACTTCCAACCCCACTGAGTGATGGCAGACGGCTCCCCTTGGTGGTATAGGGAGTCCACCCTCTAGTTCTATCTATATCGATGGTAAAAACTGTTTCCACTTTGAGCGTCTTCAACTATGTATTATGGTAACGGCATGTACCATTTCCACTAGTAGCGAGGTAGAGCAGGTAAAGGTGAACAGTCATGCAACTATTACTTGTCAGTCGAGGTGATAGCGACATGCAGCAGAGCAGAAGTAAACCGGCCTCGACAAACCTGAAAAAGGGCATATGTCTATGTTGTTTTTATCTACAAACTCTAACATCTGTTATTAAGTCACCTGGTGAAAGGTGTATAATGTGACATTGAAGTCACATTGAAGTGTAGGGATTGCACCTTTTTTTCTTTCCTTTTTTTAATACAGCAGGTATTGGTTTGTATTGCTATATATGCTTTAAAACAATGTATTATCCCCCGCCGACCGATAGACCTTATAAAGAAACGTGCTCCATCCATCAGTCCCTGGCGTTTTATATCAACACTATAACTATATGGTAACAAGTTGTAAAATTTGGGAGACTTATTGGGGACAGTCCTATCAGTCTTTTCTCCAAGTTTTATGTCTGCATCTCCAGCGCTGTGCCGCCACCAATGGGTCAAATTTGGTGGTATGTTTACACATGCAACTGTTGAACCAACCTGATGTTCAAAAATAAGGCACTGTTGGATTCCTTGAATCAAGCCATGTTCGATGAACCCGATGAAGCCAAATTTCTGCCATACCACATTTTCTGCCATATTGGATTTTTTTAATAGTAAAAAAATTTACATGCCATAAATTTTGTAGAATCTTCACTCAAATTGGCACAGTTGATCTTCAGACCATGCCTCATAATTCTATCTGTCATGGGGCATACTCTCGCATGGGTGTGTGCGTGTCACGCCAGGCTGATACCACGGTTTGTGATCCGTTTTGTTTTCCGTCCGCATTATTTTTCCTACCTCACAGTGTACTGGTTTCTCTGTGAGATTATGTTTCTCACGGTGCACTGTGCAGGTTTCTCTTCTGGGTTTTAGTTTCAGTTCTCACGTCGCTCCTCTGTTCTCCCTGTGTTTTCATATTCGTCCCTCAGCGTCTTTGTTTTCTCTCTCATCTTCATCTCATTTACTGTTTACTGTTTGTTTTCCTCCATGTCCTGATAGTTTTTGGTTGTTTTTTTTGTACGTTTGTCTATTTCTGTGGTTCTCATGTCTCCTAGTGCACTGGTACTTCCGGGTTTATTCCCTGTGCTCTCGTGTTCCTGCACTTCCTCTGTTTATTGACTGGTGTCTTTAAAAGATGTAATCTTCCAGTTATTCCACACCAGATTGTTTTAGGTTCCATCTAAGCTGTCTTGTGTTCTGATCATTACTTGTGTTGCTGATTATTTGTGTGTGACCCTGTTGCCGTTTTGTTTGCGTGGTAGGAGTGCTGTTGTTATTGGCTTGTATATTTGGATAACCCCTTGCTGTTCCCTTCTGAAAGACTGTTCCTCCATGGATTGCTCACCTGTGTATTGACCCTTGTCTGTGTTACTGACTACGAGCCTGCCTGCCATCTGAAGGTGAAGGCGTATTCTGAGAACTGTTATCCAGTGTATCGTGGCAGCCAGTAATCCATTGCTGTACACCTCAGATCTGTATTGTACAATAAACCAGTGTATTTTCTGAAACACTTGTCATTCACTGCATTGTGGTTCCAGTGTGGTCCGTTACACTATCTATATGGCTTTTTGATTTTTGAAAGCGTTCATCCATCACAGCTAACTGAATCTGGTGGTGAAGCCACCAAATAGGAAGTTAGGTCATATCTCACCAACACTTTGATGTATCAAATCCAAACTTGGTACATGGGCTCAGGATCCCATTTGTGAGGAAGAAAAAAATGGGTATAAGTTAACCTGTAGCAGACACTACTTCTGGCAGAGAATGTTTGGCCATGAGTTGCCTTGTTATATTATCCAATGTCTAGCCTCATAAACCATCCATGTATTGAACGGTGAGTTTCAGCAAACATTTATTACATTTTAGCATCTACACTGTAATTTGTGAAAGTTGTCATTTACTCAGGCTTTTTTTTTCAACTCAAATTAGTCATTAATGAAATTTCATGTGAAACAATTCCTGACAAAAAATACGAGGTTGAGCCAGGTCTTGTTGGAATATATTTTTATTTGGAATATGTTTTTATTATCATGGTTTTCCATTTACAATGTGTTAGTCTGATGATATTAGGATGTGCTGATGCAGCTTTTTAGCCAGACATGCTAGATGTATTTATCTCCTTTTTCTGAGTGGAACAATGTATAGTGCAAAGAACTGTTAGTTACCACACCACGACGATTGGATCACCACGACGATTGGATCAGGAGACTGTTGAGACATGCAGATAACAGGATGTGGCAACATCCTGTGACTGTGTCCGTAACAATGAATATAAAACCCGCACTGCCCGGGAGAGGAGTGTCTCTCTCCTGCTGCAGACTCTGTACTGTAACCTGTGCATCTCTGTGCAGTAAAGA
>OMMV01206299.1:0-10668 GCA_900302635.1 Chatrabus melanurus | reverse complement strand
AAACTTTGACATGGAAAACCCCTGCCACATTCTACCCAATTTGTATTTTGAGGACAAAACTTTGCTATCAGGTACTAGAGCCGATTGCGATGAGCACCCCCTCCAGTATTGATTAGTAAAGAATCTCTGTGCCAAATTTGGTGCTTCTGTCACTCCTGTAAACATCCGATCCATATTTCACGCAAAGAGACCTGACTAAACGCGTAATTGTGCCACCTACAACAAACACTTGGCATCCATGGCCTGGCCGCAATTCCTGACAGCGTTCCTGCGGTAACCACTGTGATCTTTTTAAGAATGTACCAAATCGGCATTTGAGCCACACCTACTGGTTTTTGCCGTCATTCTGGTTTTGCAGTTTGACGATGCTTTGCTTCACTGCCAGTGGTAATTCTTTGGACTTCAAAACAATTAAATGAACTCTGTCTTTTCTCAGCTGAATTTAGATGAACTAATAACACACACCTGCCTAGCCACCTCACGTCAGATGAGATTATCCGGTACAGCTCTGTTTTTGCTCAAACCTTTATTGTCACATTGGTTAGGATTCATGGCTTCTGACAGACGAACACCATGTGCATAAATATTTTTCATGTTGCAGACAGACAGACTGCCTTTTTGTTTTTTTGAACACATGCAGAGTTGAACGTGCGCAGGCAAGCGTGGGCACAGGCGACCAACTGAACAAGTATGTCCTATATAGACCCTGAGGCCCATTGAAACTGGGGCCTATCCCTGGATTCAGTAGCATGAAGTGGATGAGACTCTGACTCCCCCTGGTCGAGACCAGAGGCGATTCTAGAGTCTGTGGGGGCCCTAAGCAAAAATTCCTAGGGGGCCCTACCGACCAGTGTTCATCACATTATGTTAGGCTATAAATAATCTGACACCAACGGTCTCGGGGGGCCCCCTAGCAGCTCGGGGCCCCAAGCAGTTGCCTGCCTTGCCTGTTGACAAGCTGCTCCCCTGGTCGAGACACCAGTGCAACACAGATTTCTTCCCCGGCCAAGGCCAGTACCCATTTCCAGCTGGGTGGACGGGGGTGATGCAGATGAAGTTTTTTTTGTCCAAGAACACGGACAGGTAGCATGACCAGGACTCAAACAACCCTTGTTTACATAATGGTAACCCAACTCCTTATTCCACTGAGGCGCCTGTTCTACCAGACTCGAATGCAGAAACAGTCATGCCTGCCAAAGGCAGGCGAGGTTACAGCCAGGAAAAGTTAAAGACGAACATAAACAAGATTAGCTGTACATAATCCAAGTAAGATTGAGGAAAACAATTTGATGAATCAGAGGATAGAGGCAGGACAGTGACGTGATGATCTGAAAGAAGCAAAAGGGTGATGCTACCTAGCAGGAGCCTGGAAGCCAAGAGGACACACCAAAGCTGCAGTTACACCCGGAGAGCAACATCCTAGTACCACAAATGTGCCTCAAGTACAGAGATCGATGCCCACGGGCATCCCCATGTCGTCTAGTCCAGCTCTCAGGAGTACAGGACAAGCATGCACCCCGCCATCCTGCCCCACAGGTGTCTCCTATAGAACTCTTACAGAACTGTACTAATGAAAACTGAACGGGGAATACCTTCATTTCAAACCCAGGTAGGCAGGAGTACATAACAAAGTCTCCATAGTTGTAGCTGTCTCCCTCTGTGACACCGTGAAGAAGAGGAGGGGGTTTCTCGCACAACACCAGCTCACAGGAAACTGAAGAAATGCTCGGCGCCCAGTGTCCACCCAGCTTATCACACAAACAAAACAATAAGGACAGGAAACGTACTAAATTACTTGTGGATTTCTTATTATACCGTAATCTCAGTTATAAAGGTGGACATAAATTGGTTTCAGAGATGTGCTATTCGGGTAAATTAAGTTAGTTTAATTTATTGTTTTCTGTTCTGTTGTTTTTCCAGTTGAAGTGCATCCCTACAGTCATCTTACTACAGCCGTCCTACCTGGCATTCAGCTAATGCTGACCCCTGCAGGTAGAATCCAGGAGGGCAGGAGAGAATGATGGTGCCCCCTACAGGAGTAAACTCTTTCCCAGTGATGACTAAATGAAGGATGGAGAGGTTGGTGGGTAGCAGACAGGGGATTGGACGGCACCGGATGCTGTGTTTGGACCAGGTACCGTCACTCTGGCATGACAGAGAGTCGGCTTGTGAGGCCAGTTCATAGCCATCGTCACACCTGGAGAAACAAAAACAAAAACACGTGAAGACAAAAGTGAGCCACAAGTAAAACTGTAGAAGGTAAAAAGGGAAACATATCGACTGGTGGTTGGAAAGGTGTCACACAAAAGTCAGTGCTGTGCAGAATACAAAGTTCTGACAAACATGGTGAGGTTAGAATGAGCCACAATGTAAATGGGCTTTTACAATTTCACACAGCGCCACCTGCTGGCTTACAGAGAAGCATGCGATTGCCAGAGGACATGAATTCATGCAGCTCCATGCAGAGTTTACCTGTATTTGATCTGGCTGGGGTAGGTAAAGATCTCACCCACCATGTCAGCGTGGGCCACAGATGGAGGTTTTCCGCAGCTCACAGGCTCACAGCTGATCCTGGGTTCCCCCCACCTGGCGTCTCTTCCACAGGAGAGATGTGGGTACCCCTTTGCCTGGAACCCTGGCCGACACTTGTAGATAACCGTATCTGTGAAGGTGGTAATGCCGCCCTGCAGGACACCGTTTGGGACTGTGGGAGGGGCGGCACTGCACCTTCCACGGCCGCACACAGGAACCCCGGGGCTCCACACCCCTCCTTTTTCACACACTGCCTGAGAGGGACCCAGCAGCTTGTAGCCATCATCACACTGGAAGTGAACTTTGTCTCCACAGGAATGTTGATGTCCCAGAACCACCCCAAATTTTACAGTCGGCAGCGTGCATGTACAGGGCCGGCACTGTGGCACAATGCCCACCCAGATTCCTTGACTGGAGCACCGCAGGACTGGATCCCCAACGACCTCATAGCCATCAAAACAAATATACTCCACAACATCATCATAGTTGAAGCTGGAGCCGTTCAAGAAGCCGTGGCTGATGTCCTCAGGTGGGTCGCAAGTGATAATGTCGCAACGTGGTGGCGGTTTGTCCCACAGTCCATCTGACTGACAAACGCGTGTGTTGTCTCCGTTAAGAGTGTAGCCCTCATCACATTCATACCTTATTTTGTTGTTGAAGCCAAACTCTGACCCCAACACATGGCCATTGGGTATTTGTGAGGGTTTACCACAGCGGGCAGGTACACATGTTGGAGACTCGTGACTCCAGGTGCCATCAGCCTGACAAACACTGACAGGTTTCCCTTTCAAGATGAAACCAGGCTGACAGATCAGTTCTACCTCATTATTATATTTGTACCCCTCCCCTCTCACAGTTATATAATTCGGCACTTTTGGAGGACCACAAGACACTGGCTCACACCATGGCTTTTGTCCATCCCACTTTCCGTCTGCCTGGCAGACGATAGTGTCACGACCCTGGAGGACAAACCCAGGACTACATTCATAGTGTAGAACCTCAGGATAAACAAAAGCACCTCCACGAGTTGTGCCATTAGCAATAGGGCCTGGGTCACCACAGGAAACAGGGACACAAACTGGGGCCTCATTAGTCCACAGTCGACCTGACACACATTGCCTCACAGGTTCCCCCTCCAGTTTATATCCTTCGTTACAGGCATACTTGACCAAACTACCAAGAGAGGTATCAGTTACATTCACCCAGCCGTGTTCTGGCTGAGGTGGTGCTTGACACTCTGCTGGGATGCATGTTGGGGCTGTTCCATTCCAGCCTCCGTTCTCCTGACAAGTCAACCTGGTAGGTGTTGTAAGGTCATAACCTTTATGACAACGATACTCAATCAGTGTCCCATGAAGGAAGCTCAAGTCCATGGGTGATGTGCCACTGTCTTTAGAAGCAGTACTAGTCGCTCTTTCTGGTGGAGCACTTCCAGATTCTGACACCTTAATATAGTCCCCAAAGTCAATGTGAGGAGGCAGGCCGCAGTCCGAGGGCACGCAGACAGGAACAGAACTAGACCAGCCAAACTCTTCACAGGTCAGATGGTCCTGTCCTACTAGCTGGAAGCCAGGAAAACAGCTGTAGAAAATAGTAACACCAAAACTATGATCCTGGCCTTCTACAAAACCATTTTCAATGGGTTTTGGCGGAGTGCAGGATATCTGCATGCAAGCAGGTGGCTTGAGGTCCCAATCACCACTGGCGAGGCACTTCAGAATCTCTGGTCCTTGAAGACGATAACCACGTTGGCATGAGTATACGGCACTGTGGCCAAACTGGAGTTTTGTATAAACTACTTTTCCATTTGCAATTTGTTTCGGGGTTCGGCATTCAATTGGTCGGCAAGAAGGCACCCCTCCAATCCACATTCCCCTCTCTCCACAGAGGACAGTGGAGTTCCCCACTAAATTAAATCCACTTCTGCAGCTGTACAGTGCTGTGCTCATATACATCAGGCCCTGGACGTCAACAATACCATTAGAAATTTCCACAGGCTGAGGGCATTCCACTAGGATACACTCTGGGTAAGGCTGGCTCCACTCCCCATTGGCTAGGCAGGACATGGAGCTGTCTTTTCTTAAAGCAAAGCCATTCATGCATGTGTAAGTGACCACTGAGCCAAAAGGGAATGGGGGCACGGATGGAGAGCTTCCGAATGGCACCTCAGGAAGTGATCTGCAGAATACCTGTTTACACACGGGGAAGGTGTCATTCCATTCCTGGGATGGGGTACAGCGCAGGGCGCGGGCCCCTTCAAGGATGTAGCCATCCTCACAGGATAATTCCACTGTTCCAGATTCAGAGTCCAGGGCCTTTAAAACCAGGTGGTTCTGCTCCAATGGTGGCTCTGGACACTGGACAGGGGAACAGCGTGGACGCTTTGTCTTATCCCACCTTCCATACTTCAAACAGGTCCATATTGCGTCACCAACCAGCTCGTATCCTTCGTCACAGATATACTCCACTTTCTGTCCAACTTCAAACAGAGAACCCCTGTAGCGACCGTGGGCAATGTCGGGAGGAGGGTCACAAGTTAGGAGGACACAGGAGGGAGGGTCATTGTTGGACCACAAGCGATTGGCTTGGCAAACTCGCTCTGGACGACCAACCAGCCTGTATCCTGCATTGCAGGCGTAAGTCACCTTGCTGTTGAAGGTGAATCGGCCTCTGTTCTGAAGACGGATAAAAACACAAATTAGATGCAGCCTTCAGCATAATTAAAAGTTCTATTGGGGCTAAATTTGGTTAAGGAGAGGGTTTCATGACTGGATGAAAAAAATAATTTCATCACAGAGTCTAAAAACATTTGAAATATAAAATAATGTTTTAATACTTTTATTGTAAAGAAAAAAGTTGTTCAGTAGTGCCATTAAGGCAATGATGTTTTGTTTCTTATTCATGGTCCTAATTAATATAATCTGTCCAGTGCATCTCATACCTGAATGAATCCGTTCCTTAGTGGAGGAGGGCTGGAGCAGATCACAGGCACACAGGTAGGCAAAACTCCTCCCCACTCTCCATTGGCCTTGCAAGTCCTCCGCTTTTCTCCTCGGATAAAGAAGCCTTTTTCGCAGCTGTACGCTACCACAGCTCCAAAACTATAATTGATTCCACTCACGTATCCTCGTTCAATGCTTTCTGGCTTGGCGCATCTTACTGGCATGCAGCCAATATCGTACGGCGAAGGTTCCCATTCTCCTCCCATCAAGCATCTCAGTGTCGCCGTGGTGTTCAGCATGAAGCCCTCCTCACATTTGTAGCTTACTTCAGTGTTGCTGGCATACTTAGGTTTGTTGGTGGAGTCTAAAATGGCATGGCGTAGGTCAGGCGGGCGTAGGCAAAAATTTGCAATGCAGCGAGGGGCTTCCATTCCATCAGGGGGCGCCCACACACCCTGGGCATTACACACCATTTTAGAGTTGTTCCCGGGAGTGTAGCCATCGATGCAGTAGTAGTTAGCAGTGTCTCCATACAGCTGGTGGCTCTCATAGGGCTCAGCATGGTCGATGGCGGGTGGGGGGCCACAGGAGCGGGGAACACACTGGGCGGAGCTGTCACTCCATTGGCCACTTGGTAAACATTCTCTGAATTCTGGACCAATCAGAGTGTACCTGCGGGCAAACATAATGACCAATAATCAAAATTTTGAGTGTTTGCTGATACATTCTAAACATCCTCTGGCTGGCTGCAACATCATATTTTAGTTTGAACATGCTCACACTCTCAGCTTCAACAGCTTAATAAACACATTTACCCTTCTTTGCAGACATAGTGCACTTTGTTTCCCAGTTCAAAGTTATCTCCTATCACCATGGCATCACGTAGCGATGGAGGCTCACCACACACGACGCTCACGCAGCGGGGGTATGGTCTGCTCCACTCCCGTGTTGCTTCGCAAACAATTTCCATGGAGTCCTGTGGTCTTCACACCAATACACTAAGTTTACAATCCCACACTACTGCAACGATAGTTATAAACATTTGTAGTGTATAATTTGTGAACAGAGCAGATGGCCCTCCACAGTCTGGTTCTGCTTGAGGTTTCTTCCTGTTAAAAGTGAGTTTTTAAATCGCTGCTGTCGCTTTGGTATTACTGTTGTTGGGTCTCTAAACTAAATAGTACAACGTTTAGTAGAAGAACAATCTTAATGTCCCGTGACACTTTCACGGGCACCAAGGTTTGAAAGTGGTTTTGGGTTGTCTGAAGGATACTAATCAAATTTGACTTTGGTATCCCTCTCAAAAAGGTCAGCAATTTTTGCTAGGGGTCAAAATTCCAATCCCTTCAAAAAGTATGTGTGACTTTGACCGTAAATGTGGAAAGGTCAATGCACTTTATGTCAGGGGTCAAATTTACCAATACCATAAAATTGTCCGATTTGAGTAATTTTGGTGTCTAACTATGCATGTTCTGGGATGTGAAATCCAATTAAACAACTTTTAAAATCCAAAATGGGAGTCTTAGTCTTGAAATTTCAAAATACCTATCGAAAATATTGAAAATATCTCTAATTATGTGCAGGTACTATATATTATATCTTGGGCGCCAACACGGCTTGTAATGTTTCAATGTAGCACAAGCCTCCACTGTATGTTGTCCTTAAAACTGGCCTGGTGAACAAATTGTAATGAAATAACAGCTTACAATCATTACTATCAGTCACTAATATTTTTAACAAAATATTTGAAACTAGTTTAAGCTAGCCATTACAATGTTTGAATTTAGAATAAACAGGAACTTGTAAAAAAAAAAACTTTAAATTGAAACATTAGAAGATCAAGTTAGTAATACTTGCCCTTAATTTTGAAAATTTAAGGTTAAGACTGCCATTTTAGATTTTAAATGTCATTTAGTTGGATTTCTCATCTCAAAAAACATATAGTTAGACACCAAAATTGTTCAAATTGGACAATTTTTAGGGTATTGATAAAATTGACCCCTGACAAAGTGCATTGACCTTTCCACGTTTCTGGTCATAGTGATGTAACGGAAAGTCGGAGATAGGTTAAGCTATATATTTGGATTCTGCTTGACAAGACGATTAATTTGATAGACTTTTTGAAGGAATTGGAATTTTGAACCCCAGTTGACCCCATTTTGACCCCTAGCAAATATTGCTGACCTTTTTTGAGAGGGATACCCAAGTCAAATTTGTTTAGTATCCTTCAGGCAAACCCAAAACCACTTGCAAACCTTTGTCCCCGTGAAAGTGTCACGGGACAGTAAGATTGTTCTTCTACTAGACTGTCCTAGACCTGGTCTATATGTTAAGTGATTTGAGACAACTTATTTTAGTTGAAATAAGGTGGTTGATGCATGTTTGGGAAACTCAGACTGATGATCTAATGGAAAAAAAATATTACATATGTAATAAATATATTGTGCTAAACAAAGCAATTAAAACATCATCACCTGTATCCCTCAGCACAGGTATATGTGACAGTAGACAGGTATGTGTTGGTGTGGCGGGTGTAGTCTGCATTTTCAATGATTGGAGGCCCCCCGCAGGTGACTGGGTGGCAGACAGGTGGCGTGCCGCTCCACCTCAGACTAGCCAGACACTGGAACTCATAGGGGACTTGAGGCAGGAAACCCTTCATACAGCTGAGGTGGATCAAACACACAAATCCGGACACGACAATTAAAAAGAGACAATCTGACAATGCTATTTGACGCCAACTTTTAATAGTTTAGTAACACTTTGGATTTCCCGCTGTCGTTGTTTACAACATGGATGTTGTAGGGGATGCTAAAAATACCTGAAAGTCACCTTGCTTCTATAGGTGAAGTTGCTTCCCGTCATGACCGAATTCTCTGGAACCAACGGCGGCAGGCAGGAGAGTGCTTAAATACAACACAAAAATGGTAATTAATAACCATTTCTTACCATCTATTGAATAGTCTATTGAAGTCCAGAAATGATAAAATTCAAACGTAACTGTATGTACATGAGTAAGACATAAAAGACGATTCCTATTTATTTTAAACTTGCAGGATTATAGAAGATACCAGAAAATATATTTTAAAAAATAGGACTCAGTGTGCAAATAACCATCGATCTGCTGCGGCCAGGTGAAACATGGGTGTGTCCTTGACCTTCTACAGCCGCTGGAGTCATCAGCACTGAAGGAACCTGCGTTCCGGATCATGCCCAGATAAACGCGCCACACGGCCCAAATGTCGTAAGTGACGCTTCCTCAGAATGTAAGTGATACTCTTCATCTGAGTCTCCCTAATTATCCGTGTGTTTGACATCCTCTGAGGAGACCTGGTACCAAAGACATCCAGTCGTGTCCATATGTCACTGGTTAGAGTCCAAGTCTCACAACTATACAGTAAGACAGGAAGCACCAGGACCCCAAAGACTTGGACCTTCACTCTACTGGATCATCATCACCAAACACCTCTGTCAAGTGACCTCTTGACTCCATAAGCTCTTCACAGGTGTCTCTCTCTCTCAAAGACCGAGGACCCAGAGACATGAATATCGTGGCTGAGACATACAGATATACTTCTGATGGCTGAGTCCAGGAAATCACTGAAAGCCTGGATCTTAGTCTTAACCCAGGACAATCGCAAACCCAGACACTACGACTCCACAAAGATTCCACAAAGCGAAGTCTAGGTCAGCCTTTCCTCCCTGCCAAAAGGCACAAAAAGTCAATTGTTCCCGGTGAATTCTGGCGTTCCTCAGGGATGTTTTCCGGCTCCTACTCTGTTTAATGTTTGCATGAACTGGGTATTGGGTTGGGTTGTGAAGTCCAACAATTTGAGTGTCTTTTTTTTTTTTTAATCATAAAACTTTGTTGCACTATTGTTTCAGCTCTTGTCCCCATACGAGGATTCAGTGGAACTTTTTGGTACTTTTCACTCCTTGAGAATTTACAACTGCAATATGTTATCCCTATCTGTAATCACCAGAAAAGCCGACATGAGATTACAATAGTTTTGCGGTTGATGCAGAACATCACCTTCTCCAGAGGCAAAGATGAAGTCAGAAAAACTTTAAGATTTTTAATTTTTCTTATTTCCCCCTTGTGTGCAGGCTCCTTTGAACATAATCTGTTCTGGTCCCAGCAGATGACTGCAGACTGCAGTCATTAACTGCATCAATTCTTTTTGTGTCTCAGGGTAAACGTGGTGTGCAGCCAACATAGAGACACTGTGCAATGAAACACAAAGATACAGCTGCACATGTAATCACACTTTCACACTTTTTGTTGCTTGTCTCAGTATCTGAAAATGGAAATTGTAAATGCATGGTTTGGTATCATTGCATGTAATATTATCATGCACTGATACGTTTGTGTATGTCTGTTATTATGATTAGTGCATATTTGTGCACAAATAATGAGTGAAGGCACCCTGAAAGATTCAGATCAGTTTTTGTCTGTAGAAGATAAGTTCAAAATATTGGGGGAATCTTTCATTTTATGATACAAGCATGAAATTTCTCCCACAGTCAGTACATACCATAAGGTTTATTTTCAGATGTGGAGACAAGTTGGATTTGACCTGTGAGGACCATGAGGTCAAAATATAAAAATCCTCCAATCCTATTGAAACACATACCATGTTATTTGTCTGATCATAAAGATTCTAAAAAGGTATAGTTTGGACTATCTATGACTGAATGTTATGGAGTTATGGGGTAAAAACAGCAAAAATTGTGACAAGGGTCAATTTCAGTTTGTACAGGTGTCAAAAATTAAAGTTGCTCCAATTTTGGTTTAAAAAAAGGATGCAAATTACTGGTTGAGCTAATAGGATTAATAAATGGAATAGTTTTGACTGTGTTGAATGTTTAGTCTCCAAAGCAAAGGTATACTATGACAGACATATGTTACCCCGTAACGTGATAACTAAGCATAACAGATGGTGCAAACTATTCCTTTTTAAAACCCTATTAGCTCAATCAGTAATTTGCATCACTTTATACCAAAATTGGAGCAACTTTAACTTTTGACCCATGTACAAACTGAAATTGACCTTTGTCACCATTTTTGATGTTTTTGCCCCATAACTCCATAACATTCAGTCACAGATAGTCCAAACTATACCTTTTTAGAATCTTTATGATCAGGCAAATAATATGGTATATGTTTCAATATGATTGGAGGATTTAAAAATTT
>OMMV01206289.1:0-12299 GCA_900302635.1 Chatrabus melanurus | reverse complement strand
TTTTTTTTTTTTCTCTCTCTCTCTCTCTCTCTCTCTCTCTCTCTCTCTCTCTCTCTCTCTCTCTCTCTCTCATATATACACACAGGAGCGATTACAATGCTCGTGCAACAGCACGTAAGGTAGCAACACAAAATACTTACAAATAATTTAAAATAAAAAAAGTTGGGATAGGAGCAATTTATTCTAAAGATAAGGACGAAATTATTACTTTTACAGCCAGTTTTCTTGAGACAAGTCAGGGGATGGATACATGAACATTTCCAAATCACTGAATATGTCCAGGAATTAATTTACATCAATCATTAAGAAATACAAAGTGGTGCAGCCATCCTGCTCTGTATAGCACAGTAGGTCCTGATTAGTACTTGGCTGTGAGACCACTTGGGAAGACCAGAGGCTGTGTTTGTTTCTCCATGTAAAACTGGAGTTGTCAGAAAGGGCATCCGGTGTAAAATTTGTGCCAAATCCCAATGCAGATCTGTACTCGATCTGCTGTGGTGACCCCGAACAGCTGAAAGACAAACAACAAGAAAACAAACAGAGAAATACAAGAAATACAAAAATATGGTACTGTATGGCAAATCTGTGTCCTGTAGGCAGCTCTCAAAAATTGAGTGACCATGCTGGAAGGAGACTATTGAAGGAAGCCACCAAGACACCCAGACAACGCTGAAGGGGGCTTCTGCGGTTGTGGTTGAAGAAACTGTGCATATGTTAACGTTTGTCTGTTGCATCACCAGTTATACAGCTTCATGATGAAGTGGTATGAAGGAGGAGCTGCAGTTTGCCAGAAGGCACATGGGAAACCAGAGGCTAGATTTAGTCTGTGTTCCTGGTTTACAGTCCTTCTCTACTCCACCCTGACATGAAGCTGTGAATGGGGATGCAACAAGCAAATGTTGCACCATTCCCAGTTTCTCCACTCACCTCCACAGAAGCCTATAATTCTTTGAGCTCTCATGGGTGTCTTGGTGGCTTCCCTCACTCGTCTCCTTCCAACTTCATCCATGACTGCAGTCACGGTTTGCTCCCTTAATTGCACAAGTGAGCAGGTCTGGCTCCTTGGCTGCTCAGTAGTGACACAATTACTGATATTGTGCAGGAAAGAGGTGGGGGGGAGGGGCACAGGGAGTGAAAAGGAGAAAACAAAAAAACCTATTTGAGGGCCGTGTACTAAGAACACAGACAGCACATGAATCACTGCAGCTGGAGTCGTAAAAGGCCTCTCTTTTTTATTTTTTTGTCTTTTGAACTATGGTTGAGCTTGAAAAAAACAACCCATTGCATGAGGTGCTGAATGTGCTTTGACTGTATGGCTGCGGCTAACTCAGTCACTCTGTTTTTTACTTTTTTGTCCTTGTGCGCTGTCTGTTTGTGTGCACGGCTGTTTTTCGGGGTCTATACAGCCTAATGAGGCTTTTAGTTGCTGTTGACTCGTGGCCATATGTGCACGAACGCATCAGAGAGCCTGGAGGCAGAGTTTTCTTTTCCCCGCACTGGTAATGCTTTTCTGTCTCTGCAACAAAGAGACAATTCATGCTGTGATGGTACCGATTAATGGAAATGAAGACTGGGAAACTGTCCTCTTGTTGCATGTTTAATTTCCCAGTTTCCTATCGAAATGCAACCCTCATGTTCTGTTGTCTGGCTTTGTTTCAGAGTTTATCTGCATAAAATACTTGACTATAGCAGAGATTTTGAATGAGCAGATGGAGTTGATATCAGACAGACTGTTGCTATAGGGGAGTTGATGCGTCAGGTGACAGGAGGCATAAATGAAGCCATAAGCCTTACTGTACAATGTACAGTGTACATTAACAGTAAGAAGAAAGTCCTATACAGGCCCTATGGCCCATTGGGCTGGTGCTTATCCCCGGTTACTAAGGGTGTGCATCTTTCCCTTGTAAAATGATCTGATACGTATCTAGATACGTGGGCTACAATACGATTCAGGGATGATACTTTTTATTATGGAGCGATTCAGTGCAATATGATGCAATCTGATACAATTCTTTGATTAATGTATACATTTATTTTCTATGATGAATTAGAATAAGACTAAAGTAGCATTGCTTACCTTCAAATACATATTTCATAAAAGACCAAAGATCTTCTTCAGGATTGTACTACTGTGCTGCACCACACTGGCGCTGCCTCTGCTTGTCTTTTCTTCACCACTGGGGGCAGCACCAGATACAGTAACAAAAAGTGTAGCAAAGAAGAAAACATAAGAAGAAACCAGCCTGTTTTTAGCCTCTTAGCATAACTTAAATTTACGTGTGCTGAAAGTCATCTGCAATATTTGATGTAGGAACTCTAAAATTTTCTTCTTTATTTTGTTATGTTTCAAGTCCGTAGTGCGACAGAGACGACAGACTGTTATGACACAGTGGGTGTCAGCCAGAAGTGACACATGCGTGCTGCAGTATGGGAGTAAAGATGGCCATTTAACAAGTCCAAAAGTCTCACGAGAGCCTCGTGCTGACCTTTGAACTGTTAGGAGAATTGGAAGACATGGAAGTAGGAGTATAACGGCTTAACTCAAATGATTCATAGTACATTTACATTGATTCAAATTGATGTAGTTGTAGTTTATTGGTGCCACACCCCTACTGGTCACTGTAGCATGAAGCTGATGGGAGTCTACGACTCCTCCTGGATGGGACACCAGTCCATCGGCAATTACTTCCCCACTCAAGGCTGGTACCCGTTTAGGGTTGGGTGGACTGACACAAGTCGGATGAAGTGTCTTGTTCAAGGCCACAGACAGATAGCCTGAAGAACACACCTGGAATCAAAGCCCAGTCATTTTATTGGCAGTCCAGTTTCTGTCCCACAGAGCCATCTGCTCTACTTTAACAATGATGATAGTTTTCCTGAAATTCCCAGATTTCTGGGTTTGGAGTGTGCCACTATTAACAAGCAGTGGTGGTCACCAGACCCAGGCTTTGGGAATGAAAGAACCTGACAAACAGGCACATTTCAAGGTACACGTAACGTCGAAATCACAGGTGTTGAGAGCAGAGGTGCCCAAATTGGTTCCTTTGAATAGGGGCCATAAATTAATGTGAATGGAGGGCCACGGGCCAAAAGTAACTCTTGATTTTGTGTGAAATACATACATGGAATTAAATGTTATATTTTATGGAAAATGAACATTCTAAATCTGAAACACTGCTGTCTAATCTGCTAAGGGAGTGTGGACCAAACACGACCTGCGGGCTCCACATTGGAGCCCTGATTGAGAGAGACGGAGAGAAGGAAGAAGTCTGTTTCAGCTTCAAAATCCTTCCTGTGGGGTTGTGTGAATTTGTGACCATGTTATTTGAGTTTTAAAACCTAACTGCTGTTAAACAATCACAAAATAGCACTTTCTTTCTCCAATTTAGTATATTTCTGAGCAGGAATGCTCTCTATCTCATGGATCCCATTCACTGCTTACCTAGCTCGACCATCTTCCTCGCTTTCTTTTTCTTTTGTGGCTAAATTCCTGCAAATTCTTTCTGCAGGCTCGTGTGGATGTATGACCATGTTGATTCAGTTTTGGAATGTAACCGCTGTGAAATAATCAGAAAATAATGGTTTACTTCACTTAAGTACATTTCTGGAGTGAAACTAGCTGTCTGTCTTCCTGACTGACCAGCACAGCTGCAACTAAACCATCATCAATCCAGCATGCACTATTCATCCAGCAGGTATCCGACACGTCTATGGGACATTATATAGGCAAAACAAAGTTGCTTTTTTTGGTTGAGCTGGTACATCAAAGCTCAGCTCAACTTTGTTAAAGCGGCGGTCTTGAGAGCAGAGGATCCTTGGTTCGATTCTCCGTCAGACAGGAAAATCACTTATGTCCCTTGGGCAATGTCCTTAATCCTTTCATAGTTGCATATTGACATCAGTATGTGAATGGGTGACATTGTTGTAAAACACCTTGAGTGTCTCCTTCAGAAGGAAATGTAGTCCATTTACAAAAGGGTTTGTCCTCAGTATATGAGTTCCAAGATGCCTCTTGCCTCACAGCAAGAAGGTCTGGGGTTCGATTCCCACCATGCCCAGTTCCTTTCTGTGTGGAGTTTGCATGTTCTCTCCGTGTCTGCATGGGTTTCCTCCGGTTTCCTCCCACCATCAAAACGTGCACATTAGGATCTGCTACTTTCTCTGCCCTTGACCAAAGGCAGCGTCTCTACATTTGGAGTTGGGCACCGGACTGTGGCTGCCCACTGCTCCTAGTGGTTGGATTTCATCTAACTATAATTAGGATGGGTTAAATGCAGAGGACAAATTTAATTGTATAAATGTATGTACAATGACAAAAAAAGACCCTTCTTCTTCTTCTTCTTCTTCTTCAAACTGGAGTGGATGGACTCATTGATTGATTCATTCACTCACTGCATTATAGAAGGTCCATTTCAAGGCTTTTCCAAAGCCCAGGAATACAGATATTGTTACATCAACTATTGAAGTGTTGTATGAAACATGACACTAACCCTGTGTGGCAAATAAGGTTATCATGTGCAGTCAACCTAACTGCAGTTAACGCTAACGTTAGCGTCATCCACAGTTAGCATGAGTGGATATGCAAACACTAACTGTGGTTATCATTTTCTTGAATATCTCGTCTTTAGTCAGTCGCACCATGTCAACATAACAACGATTGATAGAAATAGCGGTATGACCCCAAAAATCTGGTAATTTCTGTAAAACGTTGATCACAATTAAGTTCGGGCCCACCTTCCTCAGGGTTACTTGTAGCCTGTGATGAAGCTCAGCTGACTGCTTGAGGAATGCTCACTTGTCGCCTCGCTCGCCTCGGCTCACGGTTGGTGGCGTAGCATTCCTTAGTGCTAATTGACCCTGTGGAAATAAAGACAGAAATCCACTTTATTCTGTAAGAGGCGGAGGGAGTTAAATCAGGCTTAATGTTCCTGCTGGAGGTTTTGTGAGCGGTGTTTTATGCCTGTCCTTGGCACAGCGTGGCAGGGCCGCGCTCTTTGCCAGCCATGTTTTTTTTTTTTTTTTTTAAAGTGTGTCTGCCAGGCCGTGCTGAGTCTCTCTTCGCTCACTTTTCTGCTCCATCCATCTCGTTAGGCCTCTGTCTGAAATTCAATTGACCTTTTGTTCCACCTCCCAGTGAACGGGTACAGGTCTGCTCCAGCAATAGCCGACTCGGAGCTCTTATAGCTCTTTATTTGATCTGTCCCCTGCTTTCATTACCGACAACACACCTCGGCTCCTCCATCCATCTGCAGCTACTTTTAAAGAAAATCTGTGATCATTTGTTTCCTGGTAAGGGAGCGATGGTGGTGTAAAGCTTATATTTATTTATTTTTTACAGCCTTCATATTCTTGATGGTTATGGTGACTTTATTTGTGCTTGCTTGGCTTGTTTTAAAAGCATCGCTCTCCCACCTGCTCTCCGCCGTCTCAAAAGACTTTTTTTCTGACTTTACAAAGTGCTGAGGAAGCGTCGCTGTCACTCAGGAAGAAAAGCTCTGAATTGCTGTGCTGTGACTAGGCCGGCTGTGACCGTGACCTGCCAATCATTTTGATCTTTGGATTGACAAATTGATCCCAGTGGTTTGGTACTCGCCTCTAATTACTTTGTACATCAAACAAGCAGCGTTGTCACTTCTGTGTCATTTATTCTGCTTACTTCCCTGCTTCTCTGCACCTTACCCACACCATCACTGTTCTCAACATTTCTTCAACTCAACTGAATACAAAATCAAATTGCTTGTTTTAACCATACAACATGCACAAATCCAATAATATTCAATTTAAACCAATAAAAATAGAGAAAATGCCAAAAAAAATTCTCACTGTGTTGGTAAGTGGACACATTTTTGAGAATATAATAAGTCATTAACAATACCCAGTACCCAGTTGATACTTAAAATACATAGTACACACTTGAAGCTGACAGGATAGGCACTATATACTTTCCACCCAAACTAAAAACTGCAGCTCTTGTAGGATGTTCCCAGTCTAATGTGGCCAGTACCTACTAAAAGTGGTCCAAGGAAGGGGAACTGGCAACTGGGTCATGGGCAGCCAAGGCACACCGATGCACGTGGGGAGCGAAGGCTGGAGCATGTGGTCTGATCCAGCAGAAGAGCTACTGTAGCTCAAATTGCTGAAAAAGTTAATGGCGGTTCTGATAGAAAGGTCTAGTGGAGTCCATGCCTTGACGGGTCGGGGCTGGCTTGGTTGCAAAATGGTGACCTGCACAATATTAGGTAGGTGGTCACAATGTTATGGCTGATTGATGTATGTAATCAGACCTTTGACCTTTCTACAAATGGATAATCATTGCTCAGGATGGTAGACTGGGTTCACTAAACAAAGGGGGCAGCATGCAAAATATAAATACAGTAAGTTTAAAAAAACCTCACAACTTTAGTTTCACACTCAAAATGCACAAAAAGACTTTTCTATTTATTGTACAACAGGGAGCCTGTTGCATTGTGGTCGGTGGGGAGAGAGCAGGTCAGTGTAGGACAACCAGCTGAATGACTTCAGGCTGCGTGCAGCTGTTGTCGTAGTTTCATTCCATCACTAACAAAGGGAACATAATGATGCTAAATCGGATCCCATTTACCCCGACAGACAAAGGCAGCAGGATCGCTGTGTCAGGTCTGGAATGAACCACAGCAACAACAAGCATCAACATATTCTGTCATTATCAAAATCACTTAATGTCAGGTCCGGGAGCATGTGCTGGTGTCGTGCATCGCCACATCCACCACAACACGGAACCGCCTTGGGACCTGGATAGCAACCACCCAGGCAGACAACTGATCCATCCCCATCTCTTGAATGTAACCATCTATCTGCCACAGCCAGGTGAAACATGGGTGTCTCGTTGGCTTTCTCCATCTGCTGAGGTCACAACACTGAGGCACCTGTGTGCTGGATCATAACCAGAGAAATGCGCCACATGACCAAAATGTCGCAGCTGACACTCCCTCACTCTGTAAGTGATGCAGTGGAAGATGGTCATCCTTACTCATGTTCCAGGTGCCCACCCACCTGAGCCGCCTCAGGTTTGGACATGAGCATCGCCGTGCAGTGGATGAACCCTCAACACCGCACCAGTCGCCACCCTCCAAATGCAAGGCACCTGGTGCTCTCCTGTGGTTTCTTCTTTTCCAGAGATGATGCTCCAAACAGCTTTCCCTTCATATTGTGCATTACCCTCCAATGGAAGGTAGCTGCAGAATTACTCCCATGGAATGCAGAAACAAGAATTCTATATTTCAGTGCCCAGCTTTGCGAGATTTTTTTTTTATGGCGGCTGAAGTACTAATCCTGGCACCAATCCCCAAAAAGGATTATCTGTGGGCTGGAGGACCACCTACAACACTCGGAGGCAGAGTAATGCCATGCCAAGGATGCACACACGTAAAATACAGTGCAACATAGAAAAATAAAAAAACAAAATCATGATGGCAGCTGCGTCACAAGGATCTCATCCACCCTTTGACAGGTCTTGTTTTTCATGCTGCTGGGTGTCATGCCACCCTCCTCACCAGCATGGACGCTAGTGGGGGAGCCAGTTTAGACACTGACCACCGGTCCAAGCAGTAGGTTGTACTGGGTTACAAAGTTACCAGTAGCGGGATCAATGTTGATCCTGACCTGACTGTATGGTTGTGTGAGTTTCTAACCGGTGACCAGTGGTGATGACTAGATGTCTTTGGCACTTAGTGTAACCTTAAGGAATAATAATGATTGCAAATGATTACACAGTGTATATTTAACACACGTTTCTCAAGTTCTGAGTTTCCGTGATACTGTGTGCAGCTGGGTTGCTATCAAAATGAGTAAGTCAATACCAGCTCCTATGGGAGGGATAGAGGGAGGCAGGGTGCGCATAGCCACAGATATTTTTACAAGCCTCCTAATGAGAGCTGTAAGAGAACAGGAGCCGTGCAACCACACAGCTTGTGAAAGTACAGAGGCACTTTCAAATTTGATCAAGGTACAGAAATGAAACTCAAGAGCAAACAGAAGCATGTGAACCTTCTCGAGTTGGGAATAAATGGAAGATTTTAAAATGAGGACCATCTGTAACAGACAGGAAGAGGGATGGCTCCAGAGAATTAAGGGATTCAACCTTTAGTTTGGCCTTTGGGCTGGTATTCACTGTCCTTTCAAGACGATTATGTATCACGTGCACAAATCCTCCTCTGCTCAAAGCACCATAATTTACTTTGGTGGATGTGTGTGCATGTCCAGGTTTTTGTGATAAAGGAAGATCTCAGATGTGTGTATGCGGAAACCCAACAGGACAAGATGCTCAAATGCATTTAAGACTCATTTGCACCTGCAGAGCACAAGCAGGCACGTCCACGCTTTGCAGTGCGTACGACTGCATGTCTGCGCCCCGGATTTATTGGCTTATCTCTGTATTCGTGACCTTAACATTACCTTCCACAGGTGTGCAGTGTGTTTCTAAATTACAGAATTAGCCATATGGTTTGGATGAACAGCCTTATGGACGTGAATCGGGCTAAAAAATTAAGTGCACACAGATTTCTCAGGAGACAGAATGACCTTATGCCATATGTTATCGTCTGTCCACAGGTTCCTCGTATTACGACAATGTGAGGCCGCTGGCGTATCCTGACTCAGACGCTGTGCTCATCTGTTTTGACATCAGTCGCCCAGAAACTTTGGACAGTGTGATAAAAAAGGTCAGTGCATTATTTATTTACTTATTTATTTGTCCCTTGGCCCAAATTCATGGTTTGGGGGGGAGGGGTGTTGTCTTATCTTAGGGTGACTGTCTACCTGCACCTTTAGGTAAAAACTGTTAAAGCATAAGGTCATAATAATGATCTCCTTGACTCAATACAACTTTGATTAACATTCACAGAGAGCATATCTCCACCAGGGTCCAACAGTTCTTGGTTTATCTGGCCTTAAAGGAGCTAAAGTACAGGCGCGGCACTCTTTTGCCAAATTTCAAATACGTAATATGAAAATCACTAGAAGAAAAAAAAATATTCATTAAAAATTATTCTTGGTCGCATTTGGTTTAAAGTTTAATAAACTGTTCTTTGACACGAGACTTGCTACGCCACCAAATTTCATTGAAATCCATTCATGACTTTTTGAGATCCAAATGCAAATCAATAAGAGATATAAAAATATTAATTACAAATCATTCTGGATCCACTGCTGGTTCTAGTCAGCTCTTTATTGACAAAAAGCGTACCTTTTTACTAAATTTCATTTAAACCTCTTCATGTCTATAGGGATTGGAGTGTCTAGGTCCAGATTGTCCTGGGTCAGACCAAAGGGTGTACTCACACTAGGCACTCTGGACCACACCCGAGCGCGTTATGCACCAAATGTCCAGTTTGTTTGACTCGTGTGAGGGCTCTGGACCATGGCCGAGGCATGTCTCGGGTGTTGTCCAGCTGGACTTGGCCACGGCCGCATGTAGTGTGATCACAAACCACAGGTGCACGGAACTCAGACGCCACCGACACAACTGTTCAATTTAATAATTACTCTAATATTATTTTTACTACATGGATAATGCCGGCTTCATTTAACAGCATCTGGGTTAAAAACAGGTCTGGTTTCTACCTCATTGATGAGCATGAACTGTGGTCAGTGAGCAAAGCTGCAAAAAAAAAAAATTTCCTCATCTGCTACCTTCATAAAAATCTTGTCATACGTGCAGCATGATTGATTAATCCATTATTGCATTATTTTTTCAGACAGGACAGGTTTTATATGGGGAGATGGGGTGAAGTAATTATTACCAGTAATCCTCTGTATTTTTTCGCGTCCGAATATACCATTTGGACTGCGTGCATCCATGGCAGTATTTCAGCGCCTGTTACGTTCTGTAAAATGACCCATAAAAATGACCTCAGGTTATATTAATCCTGTGTGAAGACAAGCGTCTGTGGAAAAGGAGTTTTCTGCCGTTTATTACAAGCATGGAGGCGCGTAAAGACGCATTTGGGAAACATGGGAAACGCACTGTGCATCATTGGATCACCTGCTTTGACCCTTTCATAATGCCTGTGAAGTCCACGCTCTGCAGGCAGAGAAAAAAAAAAATCCAAAGTCAGTGGGATGGGTCACGTTTGTTTGCGCCTGTATGAGGGGTGTTCAGACCACCCGCTCTGATTTGGGCACAAGAAGCGCACACCGATGCGCAAAGCGCATACAGCCAAATTTAATTAAAAAGAAAAGAGAAGAGTGAAATTGACAGAAAACTTGAAGCTACATGAGAAGCGACTATAGAAACAAATCCATTCTTTCAGGGCTGAGAACAAAGAAAAAGGAGCAGAAGAAATGGTAATTTTTTTTGTCTTCCTTTGCTTTATTTATTTATTTTGAGGAGTGATGGCTGTGCCTCTGGCCTGTTTATTAAGCAGCCACCCAGTCATTTATATTAAGCTTTCTTATTCCATGCTATTTGGTTATTATAAATATTACATTACTCCTCGTTTTATAAAACTAATCTCACCAGAATGGGGCTAAACTTTCAGTAATCTTTCAGTGATATACTCCATTATTGTGGTGTGTGGGAAAGCACGCTTTCTCAAAACAAAAGTCACGTTGTGTTGATGTAGACATGCTCGGCCCCAAATGTGGAGTGCAATGTGAGTGCAGGCCAGTGGGGGTGGTGGAGTAATTCTCGGGCACGATCCAAGGCACCTGGGCCTAGTGTGAGTACGCCAGGCTTTCAATGACTTCCTGAACACGGCCATCTGAAGTGTATCTGTATGTGGTGAAAGTGTCGACCTTGCAGCTCTCACTTATCTCAGCAGTCACATTCATGTCTCTGGGTCTTCAGTCTTTGAGATTGAGAGATGCCTGGGGACAGCTTATGCAGTCATTTGATTGCTGGACAGAGGTGTTTGGTGATGCCAGTACCTTTGCAGGAGAATGAAAGTCCAAGTCTTTTGGGTCCTGGTGCAACAACTAGATGCCTTTGGTACTAGATCATTTCAGAGGATCCTTGGCTGCTGCTGGAATGACTTGTGTTGAACGAGCGGTTACTTCGGATGACTCAAATGAGGAGTATCACTTGCATTGTGAGGGAACATTAGCTACAACATTTTGTTCATGTGGTACATTTCTCCAAGCATGGCACCTCCGTTTTGAGGACTCCAGCAGCTGGAGAAGGCCAAGGGGACGCCCAGGTTTTACCTGGCTGTGGCAGATAGATGTTACTTTTGAGAGGTGGGGATGGGCCGGTTGTTTGCCTGGGTGGTTGCCATTCAGGCCAAAAACATTGCCTCCTTGATGGAAGCTATTTATTTATTTATTTTAAGGGTCACACCATTAGATTCCTTAACATAGCATGCCTCCCATCCACCTATTTTCCTGTGCTTATCCTGAATCAAGTCATGGTAAAGCAGCCCATTCAAACTCTCTCCAGCCACATCCTTCAGCTCCACCTTTGTGATTCAAAGGTCCTCCCACTGCAGATGGGATACTTGTATATAATAAAACAGAATTTGCAGCTTCCTGGCTGAGGGTGTAATTAAGGCACAAACAGAAGTGTCTGTATCATGCTGAAGAAAGCCACAAGCTGAAATGCGTCGCTGTCCACGCAGCTGTCTGTATATTTACTTATTAAAGTGTCGCACACTATTTGTGAGTGCCAACTTTTTTTTTTTGTTTTGTTTTGTTGTCGTTTTGTGACCTTTTTGGGTCGGCACCCATTTCATATTAGTGGCAGAATTGAGCGGGCCTGTTCTTTTGTTTGGATACTTGTGTATATAATCCCTTAGTCTACTGGGATCTTCTCCCATTTGAATATGCATGAAACACTTCTATGTGAAGGAGCAATGGCTCTATGCTGAGCTCTTTCTGCATGCCAAAGCTCAACTGCCAATCTCTAAAGGGTACCTGACACTTGCACGATTTTTGGCCATTTTGGTGCCACGCAGCGGATCGTGAAGCATCCTATGCGCACTGTTCGCACACTGTTCACGCATAGGTTGCGCACTGTCTGCGCAATGCGCGCCCAAAAGGGCCCGCATTGACACGAAATGGCACGACGTATGTACGCATATGTTACGCACTGTTCACGCAATGTCAAGCACACTTAACGCACCGCCCGCATTGGCCCGACGAGATGGCGCAAATCGTGGCGATTATCTGGCACGCCATATAAAAAAGGGTCCGTCTCATCCTGGCTCACCGTGCGCGCTGCAAGACGCACAGGTTAGGAGCTTTCCGTGCCAGAAATATGGCATGTTTGATTAAAAAGCCGGCTCTTGAGATGCTGTTATTTACTTCTGGAAGTTTGGTTTCACGGA